>BMAO01014289.1:0-66858 GCA_019973975.1 Trichonephila clavata
TATTTTTCTTTGCGTCTTGTCGTAATTGGTTCCTCTGTTCTTGAAATTCCCCCATCATTTCGTCTATCAGTAACTCCCTCAGGCGAAGGTCTTCCTTGTTTCTCATGGTGACACCAATTAATAATTCAAATGGAGACCACTTAGTACTACGATTAAATGTACTATTTAAAATTCTTTGAAGTTGGTCTACGAACTTGAACCACTTGGTAGGCTCCTCAATTGACAGCTTGGTCAAAACGGGAATAATAGTTCGGTGTATTCTCTCGACTTGGACATTCCCTCTGGGTACTCCGGTGGCGATTTGCAAATGTTGAATGTTTTCATTGGTACAACAATCTCCAAAAGCTCCAGAAGTAAAAGCAGAACCTCTGTCTGTTATTATTCTCTTGGGATTACCAAAAGTCTTTTGTTGCAATTTTAATTTATCCAAAGCATCTTCTGCGGAAGAAGATCTAACGGGATAAAGCCAGGTAAATTTTGTGAAAGCATCCACTATTGTGAGAATATGCTGATATTTCTTGTTAGTAGAAGGCAAAGGTCCGATAAAATCGACGTGATAAGTACTTAATGGCACATCCTCTTTAGGAATGGGGTTGAGGAATCCATCCTTTTTTCCACTCTTTTTTTTGGTCAAAATACATGGCACACAGTTAACAATTACATTTTGCACCTGCTTGCTCAAATTGGGAATGAAAAATTCTTGTTTCACAACTCCTTCAGTCTTGGCAACGGAGAGATGTCCCTTCTCATGTGCTAACTTAATTATCTCAGTTTGCATATCTCTTGGTACAACTATCAATTCACGACCTTCAACATATTTGTAAAGTATTTCGTTTTTATCGAAAAAGTCTGAATTGCTGTTTGTTTCAATCAGTGACAGACTCTGAGTGTATTCATCCTCTTGTTGTGCTCTTTTTAATCTTGCGGTTAGAGTATCGTTAGTAATTATTGCGACTGGATATCTGCTAAGGCCATCCACATGTTGCATTCTCTAACCGGACCGATGCACAATTTCATAATCAAACTCTTCCAGCAATAATGCCCATCGCGCTATACGAGTAACCAAATCCTTTTTGTCCATAGTCTTTTGAAACGCTGAGCAATCCGTTATGACTTTGAAATGATTTCCCATAAGGTAGGTACGAAATTTCTTTAAAGCGTTGACAACAGCAAGAACTTCAAGTTCATAGCAGCTATACTTCTCCTCTGCCGGAGTAGTTTTCTTAGACATGTATTGAACAGAATGAAATTTTCCATCTTATGCCTCTTGGAGTAAGACGGCTCCGTAGCCTTGTTGACTTGCGTCCGTGTGCAATTCGGTTGTTTTTCCCTGCTGGAAAATACTTAATACTGGACTTTCAGTCAACAATTGCTTGAGCTTTTCAAATGCTTCTATTTGAGGTCGTTCAAAGACAAATCGATTGTCGTTTCTAATTAGATCACTCAAAGGTTTCGCTATTTTAGAGTATGACGGAATAAATTTTCGAAAATAGCCAGTGAGTCCTAAAAAGCTTTGAACTTGTTTGACAGTCGTTGGTACAGGAAACCTCTTGACAGCTATCGTTTTTGCAACTGAAGGGCGCACCGTTCCATTTTCGACAACGTGACCCAAAAATTCCACCTTTAGTTTTAAAAACTGACATTTTTCAAACTTGATCTCCAACCCATATCTGGATGCGACCTCAAACACCTTCTTTAGTTTTTCCAAACCTTCTTTCTCATCTTCAGCTGGAACGATCAAATCGTCGAAATAAATTATTACGATGCCTTTTCGCATGAGTTCCCTAAAAATGCTTGACACATATCTTTGGAATACGCATGGGCTTGTACTGAGACCAAAAGGTACCTTATTAAATTCGAACTGCTCGTCTGGTACAACAAAGGAGGTGAAATGCTGCAATCCTCGTTTACGTCGACATGAAAAAACCCATTTTTCAAGTCTAACGTTTAATACACTTTGGCGTCTTGTAGCCTATCCAATACGTCCTCTATCAGTGGCAAGGGAAAGCGATCCTTGACTAGTTTTCGGTTCAGTTTCCTATAGTCAATGCATAGTCTGTCGGTACCGTCTTTCTTCTTGACTAACACAATTGGACTTGCATATTCAGAAGAGCTTGGTCTCACGATTCCCTTATCCAACTATTCGTCGATCTGCTTGTTGACGGTCTGATTCTCCAGAAACGACAAACGGCGTGCTGTTTGGTAAACTGGTATATCATCCTTCAGGATAATTTTCATGGATACATTTGTCGTTTCGGTCTTCTTAGGTGTATAGCTGTTGATTAGTTCAGAGAGTTCCTTTCTTTTTCGAGGATTGATAACATGTTTAACTTCGATTTCGTCTTCAGTTCTTGCTTCATAAACCTGTGTATTCACAAACCACACCTTCTCTTCGTGTTTACGGAAATAAACACCTTTTTTATCAAAGCCAACAAAAGCTTGTTCCAAAATGTCCGATCCTATCACTGCCTGGAACTCCAAATGCAGCGCAGGCACGACATGCCATATTACGGAATATTTCTCTCCATCCAATTCGATTTCTCGTTGGAACGATCCATTTGTTTTGACTTCGTACTCTCCCAATCCAGATAACACGACAATGTCCTTCGAGAGCCTCGATTGCTCGATGATTCCTTTGCTTACATCTTCACGAATGAGCGAAACTGAGCTTCCAGTGTCGATTAGAGCCTCAAAAGTCTTGTTTCCGATGATTATTTTCCTGGTCTTAATTCTGTCTTGCTGAATTCGAGAACAGATCTGGACCGGAGAGCTTGAAGATTTATTGATTTTCGTACCCTTGTTGCGCTTTGTACAATCTACGGCATAGTGACCTGGTCCCCTGCAGTAGCTACATGTTACCTGTTTAACTCTTTTATCGTAAGTTCTCGTCGATTGAAAGTATTTTCTATCATTCCAATTATTTCCAAGGTGAAAACGTTCTTGCCTTTGAGAACAATTATCGTTATTGTTCGATCTCTTAGCAAATGAGTTTAACTGCTTTGGCCCTATAGTTCTTCGGACGTCCTCATAATCTTCAAATTTTTTTGCTAGCTCAATAGATGAGTTAATAGTAGACCATTCGTCCAAAAAGTGTTCCTGAAAATCATACGGCGCCCTCTTCTTCATTTGATCGGCTATGATTAATTCTCGTAATTGGTCGTAGGTGTTAACTTTTAAGCCCAAAGTCCATCCATCAAAATACGTCTGTAATTCGTGTTGAAAATCTTGCCATGTTCGTTCATCGGACTTTTGGTGAAACAAAAATAACTGACGAAAT
This sequence comes from Trichonephila clavata, assembly GCA_019973975.1. Taxonomy (NCBI): domain Eukaryota; kingdom Metazoa; phylum Arthropoda; class Arachnida; order Araneae; family Nephilidae; genus Trichonephila; species Trichonephila clavata. The sequence continues at coordinate 3,278 of BMAO01014289.1, forward strand.
TTTTCCGGAGATAATTTAAATCTTTGTAAGAGTAAATCCTTTACATGATCGTAATCATTACACTTATCAGTTGGTTCTCTCGCGATCAGATGGGCAATTTCGACGGGTATTAAACCTATAAGTTTTTGAACCCAATCTTTTTTCGGTAAGAAAGTTAGTTCTGCATGACGCTCAAATAAGGTAAGATTCAAACCAATATCTTCCTTCATATTAAACTTATGAAAAGTTTCGTGAATTAGTTTATTCGTTTCTTGAACGTTTTCGGTGTTATTCGGCATACCGGCAGTCTGTTGCGCTTGTATTCGCAACTTCTCTAATTCGTACTCTCGTCTTTCTCTCTCATACTTTCGCATATCCTCTCTCTCAGCCCTCTCCCTCTCAGCCCTCTCTCTCTCAGCCCTTTCTCTCTCTTCTCTTTCTGTACGTTCCTCCACTATGCTATCAAGCATCTTTTTAACATCGTCCTCAACGTAATCTGGGCTTTTTACGATCAGCTCCTTTAACTTCAATTTTGTGATACCTGCTTCGACAGTAAGATCCAAATCCTCGGCGAGTGACACCAAATCCTCTTTCCATTTCGCGAGTAAGAATGCCATTTTTATACTCAGAATGGTGACCCAGAGAACAACTTAAATTTTTACCCAAGTTAAATGAGACAAAACTATTAAAATGACACGCAAAAAGTTTACTCACCTAAAAAGAAACAAAAGATAATTTAAATAAGATGCAATTATCAATTATAAACAATTATAGACAAAAATGGACTTTTTAAAGAATTCCCGGAACTTAAATCCTTTTACAAAACACAACAGTATTACAGTTAATATCAATTTTATTTTTTATTAAAAAAAAAAAAAACGCGCGTTCCTCTCATTTATCAAAAATAGATTACTAAGAAAAAACACGGAAAGTACTCAGTTATTAATCCAAAACTAAAAGAACATCAAATATCTATGTCTGCAATTAAACCAATAATAGTACCTAGTACTTCAAAATTCAATTTCAGATTCACAGAACAGGAAATATACACATAAAATCATTTATTTAATTTTCGCCTATTACTCACACAATACCAAAAAAAAAGAATACTAGCACAATTCAATGTAATTCTGAAGACACTTTACCTTGACCTCGATGACACAGGAAATCTTGTTTCGTGTTGATAACTCGCAATTCGATGTAGTTCCAAAGGTTCTCTCGTCAGTGTTGACCTCAATGATCAAGGTAATCCCATTCAATTCGTTCACTATCTCGTTGAGTCGCTGGGCCTCCAGTTTTGGTTGACTGCAGCTGACGTGGAAATTCGCCAAGATTCTGTGCCTCTAACCAAGTCAATGGACTCCTTTCTCCTGTTGACTGTTCTCGCGGAAGTATTTCCGTATCGCTCGCCGAATCTCCATATCGCTCGTAAGACTTCCGTATCGTTCGTAAAATTTCTTATCCAGCTGAAGGCTTCGCCGGGTCTCTATTCGATGCAAGGCAAGGTCTATGTACCGCTCAGGAAATCAAAAATCGATGAGGAGGTAAAACTTTTAAAAGATGCTCTTAGATAAAACTTTGAATAGTTAAAATTCTCGGCCGAACCACCAATTTGTGGGATGGCGTCTAGGGGAAGGTTCGATTTTAATGTTAAAATAAGTACGCAGAGTTAAAATAACCTAATTTATTAAAAACACAACTAAAACATTTACTATCTACAAGGGGTTTTAAATAAATGGAGATAGCACCATACCAATTCCTAAAACACGTACTCTTTCTCAAAACAATGGAGAGAGCGATTTCCTCTGACCTGCCTTCGTTCAAGCTTTGGTGCCACTCCTCGTTTTTCTTTTCTGCCCCCTCATAAATACATGACCTCATCGTATCGCGCAGCTAAAACTCACGTGGTTTCGATTAGTGGTGCCATCTCTTACAATAAAAATCAAAAGAAGTAAAAGAAAACTTGCATTCCTTTTCTACATATATATATATATATATATATATATATATATATCACATCTAAATCTAAACACATCTGAAATCTAAGCAAATCAACACAGTTTAATAAATATTCTATTGGGTTGTTCAAAAAATAATTTCGTTTTTTTCTTCTGAAAATGAAAAATAATTTTCATATAGTGTATAAATACTTTATTAAATTATGTATTGTATATTCTAATCCAATAACTTTTGCCATCTCTCTAGCAATAGCATGATTCTTTGCTTATAAAAATTTATTCTTTGCTGGCAAAAAACTGATCCAGGTGATTTTCGACTTCCTCGTTTGAAGTAACGGTTTTACACAGTCTAAAAGATTTTGTAGATACTGAAACAAACAATAATCAGGAGGTGACGGATCTAGAGAATATGGTAGGAATGGCAATATATTCGATTCAAGCTGTAAAAGCTTTTGGAGAGCTACCAGTCTTGTATGAGGTCTCGTATTATCTTGGTGGAACACTACACCTTTTCTATTGATCAATTCTGACCTTTTTTGCTTAAGTGAATCATTCAGCTCCTCCAGCTGATGACAGTACACTTCAGTTAATCATTGTGTTGTTCGGTTAAAAGCTAAAAAAACCAGTTCTTTTGAAATCTTACCAAACAGATAGCATCCCCTTTTTTGAAATGCTTTAAGCCGATTTATCTTTTTAACTATGTGATCTCTTGCGTTTGACATTGTTCTAAAACAGGGTTCGACAACCTTTTAGCTGCGGTGTACCAAACCAATCTACCAGTATGATTCAGCGTTCCCCCACAGTAATACAATTGAATTGAAACAATTCAATTCCCGCGTGATTATGCATGCAGTGTAAGAGAATAGAGGTCAGGAATACAGATTATTTAGTTTTATTTTATATTAATTTTGCATCACATAAAGATATTTCTTAACATAAAAATAAACAGCATAAAATATAGCTATCTTTTCAACAAAAAATAAAAATAATTAAAATTGTACATGTATTACGTATTTTTATATAAACATATTTATTAAAATAAGAAATAGACAACATAAAATATAAGTATTTCCTTTCATTGTAGTTTTTTCAAGATTTTAATTGCAACCTAGTGTTTGCACCGCTGTATTTTCACATCGTAAAATCAGGGGTATAATTTGGGACTTTATGAGCATTCAGTAGTTAAACAATTTCTTTGAGGACTTGAAATATTTTTCGTATGAGGAAAAGTTCTTACTTAAATATGCAGAACCAAAAGTGGAAAGCAGAGTGCATGCAATTTTCTCTCTGCTAACAGTGAAATATTTCCAACAAATAGCACTCAATAATTTACAAAAAACTGTAAATTTATCTTTAGAGTTATCTTTCCTATTTTTTCGTAATTCCGTAAATGTCCATAATTCTGATGATGTTTGTCAAATAAGGCCCATTACAAATTTAGCAACTTCCATCCACTCGAAAATTGACAAATTTGCAGAGTAATGCAGAGTGCTACTGATCGTTCTGGCACGTGTGTCGGATGTAGAACGCGTGCCATAGGTTGCGTGAGTGAGTGAGTGAATATTAACATCGCGCTGTTCAACTACATGAGGGCTTTTGGCGACGGACTGCGTAATATTGAACCACGGTCAAGTGACGTGGACGACACCTGAGCTGGCAACCCCCTCTCCTAGGTTGCATACCCCTGTTCTAAACATCCCATTTTTTATTCCCAGTGATGATGTGCTTCAAAAATGGATAACTTTCTTGACGTTTGAGAACCAAATCACAATCATCGACACGATGACACAAATTTTTTCCCGTTAGAACATGAGGATCCCATATGTCGAGCTTTGAGGGAAATCCTAGGCATTTCAAGTGGTCAAGACTAGTTGAATTCGATCATTTTTAACTCTCATTGATCTCACGAGTTGTTATTCGCCGATTTGCATCAATTAATGCCTTTATTGCGTCTTTATCAGCTTCAACTGGCCTTCCAGAACATGGTGCATCTTCAACATCAAAATTGCCGTGTCGAAATTTTGTAAGCCAGTTTTGGCACTGGAGTACTGTCAATACATCTCCTCCATACACGTTGTCTAGTTTTTTTCTTACTTGAACAGAATTTTTTACATTTTCGATAGTAATAAAGTAAAATATGCCGAAAATGCTGATTTTAACTCTTCATATTTGAAAGGGCACCAACCAAAAACTACTGTGTAGAATCAATTTAATTTTTTCACAAGCAAACTTTTGTTACATCAACTCTCAAAACACAATAATTATGAGGCTTAAGTGTGAAGTTGGGTGTGAAAAAATACAATTAAATCCTCTGTCTTAAATTATTTTCCGAGCAACTCAATATGAATCAAAATACAAGTGTTTATTTTAGGTTTTCATCATCCATTCACTTGATGAAATCCATAAAATGTTTAACAGAAGAAAAAACTAACTTTTTTCATTTTTTTTATGAAGCATCTAAGTATATGTAAACGATGTATGGCTCCGAGGAGCCCAATTCATTCTTAGTCACTGAGAACAAAGGACTGGTGAATGTTATGTTGCAAACACAAAATAATTGCTGAAATGATATTAATGAATGAAAAACTCTTTAACAGACTGAAGAAACAGATTTTCTCGAAGAAATTTTGCTTACAATTGTACAAAACCAAATAATTCATGAGCATAGATTTATTTCTATCCATTTTACGAAAACCCCCTAAAAAGCTTTAAAATTAAAAAAAAAATTGTATATCTCTTCTCTAAAAATACTCAAAATGAAAAAATACTGGATTTCTTTTTTTTAAAAATTAACCAACAGGTAATTTAAAACAAATGGACAACATTTGTGCTGGTATTAATACGAAAAAAATTGTTCTAAATATTGAATTTAACTTGTATTTCTGAATTCTCGATCAGTAGAATTTATCGAATTTAACTTGTATTTCTGAATCTCGATTAGACATTCAAATTAATAATTACAATTATACATGTATGTAATCAATTCTATTTTTGAAATAATATTTTCAGTAACATTAAAAAAGTTTCAGAGGCACAGTGGCATAGAAAAATTGACATCCCTCATTTGATAAAATACATTTTCTGTCTGGTAGCATAACTGATTTCCAACCTTTCATTATCAACAGGACGAGAACACTTAGACGTCTCTTCAATAAAGCGTCTGTAATAACATTTCCACACTTTCTGAATGTCCGTAAAAGTACGGATTCATTTACGCTAATACAACCTTTTATGCATTTTTACATTTAGTCTAGAAACCCCTTCAACAGATGAAGCACTGAACGCAGAAAGGGGGAGGGGACAGTATCCCGAGTATAGATAACGACCTGAAGATATATGAGGAGAGAATCCTAAGATGGAAAAAGCTTAGATGTAAGTTCGAGCTCTTAGTAGCTCAGAGAGAAGTATTGAAATAGTAATTTAATGTTAGAAATAAAATAGTTAAAAACACTATGTAAGATTTGTTTGTTAATTTAAGTGTAAGTCTTTGGCATTAGCTGCTTGTTTATAAGGTTATTAATAAATTTTTGAAGGGATAACTTATTGAGGTGCGTTTTGCTGAACAGTGAATCAAAATTTCGCGTCAGGTTTGGGTGCGTTACGCCAATCGACTTTTCTCGGCTCCAGTCGGCAATCGTGCTCGGGTCGGCGACGCAAGCTCAGTTTTGAATTAAAAACTTTTTATGCACTTTTTTTTATAGAAAAATTTGATGCACACTTTTCCTCGTGAAGAGAGAGAGAGAGTTTTATCTTCTTCATTTAAATATTAGTGTCATGCAGCCCACTTCCATTCTACTCCAGAAAGTGAACAAGAGAAAGGGAGCGCAAGCGAAAGTAATTGAGGAGGGGGGGGGAGACTATTCAATACTTACGTATTATCGCAACCATAATGGCGACATTATATGAAACGAAGCACATGATTGCCTTATCAGGCGGCATTATATGACACATGCGAAATCGAGGTTGCCAACTTGGCGAGATATCTTGTACGTTGGCATTGTTGCAGAAGTACGTAAGTACCGATTGTTCTTGTGTAAGAGATCGTAAATAAGAAGAAACGAAACATGGGATCTATTTATGTAGTAAAAAGAGCATTTAAGCACAAATATGTGCCAAAAAATTTAAAACCCGAAATTTTAATGAATTTAATTGGTGAAAATGTTGCCAATATTTTGGTTCATAGTAGTGATGACAACTAAGAGATTACGAGAAAATAAAAGTATTAATTGTAAAGGAGTACGAAACCTCTCCTTTTGTTTGCTTAAGAGAATTTTTAAAATAAGTAAATGGCTCTCAGGGCATAAGTTTTCCTATCCTTACATAGTATACGACGTTATATCAGTTATATAAACGGTACTTACGTAATATCGTAACGATATAGGCGACGTTACATGAAAGGAAGCACATGATCGCCAACTCAGCGGGTAGGACACATGTTAAATCAGGGTTGCCAAATTAGCGAGTTACCTTGAACGTTGGCATTGTTGCGATAGTACGTAAGGACCATATAAACATATATATTACATAAATATAATTTACATGCGTAATTTGCGTTTAAATATTTTTAAATAATAGACTCATTGATATTTAAATTGAATATACTCGTATATAAATATATAAGAAAGCATAATTATTTAAATATTGCATTTTACAGAAAATGGATACAGTAAACAAATCCACCGATAAATGGGCATGAAAAAGAGAACTACCATAAAATCCGACGTACAAAACGCACCCACACTTCGAAGCAGGACAAATTTAATATTTAGGTTTTTTCGCCCGTATAACGAGCACCCCTTTTTTCACGAAGAAACCTGAAACGTAATTCACATTTTTAAACTATTTGTAACTAATATTTTATATAAAATATAATTTGATTTTTTTATATTTTATTATAAATACTATTTATTAATATAAAATTATATTACTAAAATATATTATAAATATTTATATAATTGCAGTAATTTTTACTTTATAAAATACAAAATAATTACATAAAATATTACTTAATACTTCATCAACAAATTTATTTGATTTGAAAAAAATAATGAAATGAATTGGAAACACACAAAAACATCTCATCTCTCATCAGTTGGCTTCGAAATTCGGTGACGAGTGCATCGCATTGTAAGTAAAAATTAGCGAGCTTGGTTCACATTATTTTGCAAGCACAATGGCTAAGGGGGGGGGGAGTAAACTGTTATTTCGCTCAAAATGAAGATGGAGCTTCTTAAGGCTTTTTAACAAAAGCAGAAGACAAAAACGGAAATCTGAAAATATTTTGATATGACTACAGTGCATCTCTAACTTCCAATCTTTGCGACCCAATCTTCAATGACAATTTTCTTCGCGCCCGCCACCATACAGTAACAATGTATTGAATGTAATAATAATGTAGTAGTTACAATACTACCTTAATTATACCCCGTACGAATTATCAAGATAAATATTAAAAATTTATGTTATTTTAAAGTAATAGGTTTATTTCTTAAAAGGACAGTTTCTTTTTTTGTTGTTGTTGATGTTCATTTGAGAAATATGAGCAGTATATTTACTTGCAACTTAATAACACTTCCTTAGAAAAATAGTTGAAACTAATTTTAACCCTTTAAATACAACGAAAATCACTTAACACGAAACTTGGACTAAAATATATTAAAAGAATTTTGTGTGAAAAGGATATTGCAATAAAAATATTTATGTTCAACAAAATTAAATTTATTACATTTTATTTACGTAAATATGTATTTTTGCATGTATTAAATAAAAATAAATGAAACAAAGGCATTCACAAGAACTTAATGAAATTAAATAAAAAAATATTCAAGCTTTTTGAAAAACAAATTCTTTTTTGGAAAATAACCTGATTTTTCTTTGCATTGCCTTTTTTAGCATCGAATTGTCAAAAAAAATTTCGATGTCGTCTATTTCATTATTCACTTCACCATTAGAATGTGCGTCTAAATAACTGCGCATAATTTTCATGATGTTCCTCATTTTGGATGAGATGGGAACAAGACCTGCATTATTCACTTTCATTTTTGTCATCAAAGATATCATCAATACATCAATGATATTTTTTGAGATTGATCATTGGCTCGTTCCGAAGGTACCTCAAAACAATGTTATCCTCCTTTCTGCGAAAACATGTGAAACCACCTCTCTTCCATTTCACATCTTTCTTACACCTCTAATTTGTTCATTCTCAGATGGGAAATCTTTTCGTGTTAAGCTACTTTCGTTTCGTGTTAAGAGAAAAAAAATCATGAAAATTCATAGTAGTTCGTCGGGACCGTTGTATTATTTTGAAAAAAACCTATATTTTGTCTTCAGCGTTTTGCGTTGAACATATTTCACTGCATTTCTTGGAATTTTAATGTGCATCAAATACTTCTGCATGTTTTATTTTTAATACGCTTTTGAGCAGGGGTGGGCAGACTTTTGCGGCTACGGGCTACTTCTAATTTTTTCAAGGAGTTGCGGTTCACCCAGTATCAGTGGCCCACACAAAGGGGAAGGGAGGAGGGTTCACTCCTACGTACCCCATGATTTTTTTTCGATCGATTATAATCCCATGTATATAGTACGTAAAATTTAATTAAGTATTTGTTATTAATAATTTTTTATTAATTAGTGCCAATTTTTTTTGTTTAATAATTTATTTCTTACTGTTCTTTGTTCCCAACAATCTACTAAATGAAAAAGATATATATATGTTTGGTAGTGCATTGGGGTAGGATATGAGAATGGTATACATTCCTTTGCCCTATATCCTTTGAAAAATTAAACAGTGCGCCCACTGCCCAGGGTCGTAGATGTGGTGAGGTAAGGAAAAAGTCAACAATATGTATTATAATTTAATAATAAATACGGAATACGTAAATAAAATGAAAAACTCACTTTTTTGAAAACGCGTGACAACTCAAAAAGCAAAACACAAACATAATAATAACAGCCACAAATTTTATAATATCTAATGAGGCATTTATTATCAAATAATTCAAAATACATTAAAAATAAAACTTTTTCATCTGAAGTTAGCTCTCGTTATTGTAATCAGTAGAAGACTTCGTCTGCGTACTGTCAGCCAATCTTGAATATTTCGGTATACAATTACTAACGGTTAATCTTCAGGCGGTCACACCAAATTGTTTTGGCGGTCCACGCGATCGACTTAATGCCCACTACGCCTTTTGAGTATTTTTCATTTATTTCCTTACTAAGTCCTAAATCTTCAAATCAAATTATTTATTTCATTTTTTTTTTTTTTTTTTGCTACGTTTACCGTTAAATCATCCTTCAAGAAAAAATAAATAAAAATATGAATATCTCTGAGAGATACCGTTCATTTTCGTGCGTTCCACACATCTCTATACTCTTTATTTTTTTTATTTCTGGGTTATCTTTTATTTGCATTTAATTTAGAATGGCGTTTTCAAATGAATAATCGCTGTTCTTTCATCCGGTTTTCGATTTTTAAAAAATATCTATGCCATCTGAGTAAAAAGCTGAACTTTCAATCAATTCTTCTAATGCAAACTTTCATTTCAAGGAGCTACACGTAAACATGTTGTGAACGAAAGACAGTGTTGCCAGACCGTGCGATTTTTCGCGAATTTTGCCACTTTGGAAACTCCTTCGCTACTTTTTTTAATCCTAATGCTACTTCACAAGTTTTATGCTACTTCACTTGCTGGTTCCGCTACTTTTTGCTACTTTCAACCACATATAAAAGTCATTGAACAAGTTCGAAAAAATGAGTTATTTGGGAAAAATCACCCAAAAAAAATTTGGTGACTTTAGTCACCAATGAAAACATGGGAAATTCCGAAACGACACAGAACGCTGTAGGAAGTTGATTTTGGATATGGCTTTTTGAATAAACAAAAGTAAAATAATTTCTCAAGAATCTACAAATGAAATCTGTGAAAGATGTCATAAGTTTCTCAAGACTTCATGGAGCAACTTTTAAACCGAATACCTTCAAATTATGTAACTTTAAAAAAGATAAATAATTTTTCCTCTGATATTATTTTAAAATTAAAATTGTCCTTCATTTTATGATCTGCCTGAAGAATGAGCAGACCAATCAAAACGGATGTTCTGGCGAATCAGTGGAGACAAATTTTTAACATACAGTTGAAAGATGTTTTTCATTCAGAATCTGAGCTTTTAAAAGGTGGAGCACTATTTTGGTGTCACATTTTTAATATAAAAGACACAGTTAGAAATCCGTTTTTAAGAGATTTAGCTACATTTTTGCTTTAACGCTTTACAGCCTACTCATAAGTAATGCCACTGTAGAAAGGGTATTTTCGAGAGCGAAGTCAACATAGACAAAACTAAGGAATCGAATGTACCTTGAACTGTTGGTTTCAATTCTTAGAATCAAAATGACTTCGGAAGAATGAGGGACTTGCTGCGTTGATTTTACTTCATCGCCACAAATGCTTCAATATAATTCAGAAATTTGTAAAAAAAACACAGCAGATAACAATAATGAGCAGGAAATATTTGAATGTTTTTTTTTTAAAAATAATTAAAGCATTTTAACTTATTTTTGTAAAAGTTTTACAGAATCGCCAAAATTTTAAAAAAAATTATATTTATGAATTGCAAGTGAAAATTGATTCGCTACTTTTTACTACTCCCCCCCCCCTGTTCGTTCTACTTTGCTGCATAAGTTTCTGGCAACTCTGTATATACGGTTAATTCTATTGGATTTCTAATAATTGCCTTCAAATCTTATATTTGATCTTTAATTCCATTCAAAAAGCGAATGATTGCTTGGCTGTACTAAACGAATTGAAAAAATTAAAAAATTTGAATATTTTGAATGATTGCAATTGAAAATAGATTCGCTACTTTTCGCCCTTCTTAATGCTACTTTGCTGCATAAGTTTCTGGCAACTCTGACACCAGCACTAGAGAAAAAGAGACAGGGAACGAAGGCATGCGGCCTGCTGTGAGTTTCCCATAAGTTTTATTCCCGAGAATTTCAATAAACGTAAACTGGAAAAGTAAGCCCTATATATATTTGTAAAGAAAGGGATGGAAGTGAATGATTCGAGTAGTCACTGAATAGACATCTGACCAAAGTAAATATAAATAAAACAAACATGAAATCTCTACTAGAGGTCGGCAACCTATGGCATGGCTCAGTAGTACGTCAAAAATCTACAAAAAATTATGCGATGAAGTCAAATCACTCAGTCTCTCCTCTCTACGCCTCGCGCATTTTTATTTATTGAAGTGAAAACTTCTTTTTATTTAAACGCAGTTTCTCACTTTCAATGCTCTGCCATAAAACGATTCTGTTGAATCAGCTTGCATGTAGTTCGTGTTGTGCTTTATGCAAAAGAAAGTTCCCACTTTTTAAATATGACTCATTATTAGTGGTCAATTTTCAACACAAATCACAATGATTATGTAATACTCGTAAAATGAAGAATTTACTATACAATTGTGACGGGTGCTTACGCGTTTCACTAACCTTCTCTCAAAGTCTTTTAAATTGTATTTATTTTAACCAATCCCCGCTGAGAGCTAAAAGTGTGACTTATGCAAATAAGATAGTTTCGGGTTTAGCGAGTTCGAAGGAGATATAAAAGGGAGAAATGAAATGAAGAGATGAGGATGACTACGTGTTTTGATAGAGGAGTTAACTACGTGATTGATTAAGAAGGTGATTAGTTTAACTAAGTGAAGTTTGTTAGCTGAAGGAAGATTATTGAAAAAGATTCATTAATTCGGTTCGGACGTAACTGAAGATATCCAGGATTGAAACCGCTCTATAGATTCTACAAGTATTCAAGATTCCTGTCTTAAAGAGATATCAGGTCTGTGATTTTTATAGATTAGATTTAAATGCGTAGTTTGATTGTATGCGTTATTCCCCGTGGTATCAGTTAGTGTTCCGTCGTTCATAATTGAATTCTGATCTCACTCCACTATAATTTGTTGTTCTTAAAGTTTGAGTAATATTTGTGTATTTCTATCATAAGGAATAATAAATAATAGTGATTTATTATTTACGTAGTTATTAATTATGAATCCAACATACCCAAATTTAGATAATGTGCAAAGAGGAGTTAATAATCATAGGGGTAGTGAGAGACTACGACACAATGAATAAAAAAAAGAATGTAGCTAGTTTTTTTTTTCCACCAAAAGTTTTCGGCACCGACGGTAAAAAAAAAAAAAATTTCTTAGGATAATATATAGGTCAAATTTTCTTAAAAAATGCATATTTATGTGTATAGTTTAATTTTTTTTAGTTATGTTAAAGGAATAGTTATATTTTATGTTGATTTTGTTTGTGGTAATCAATTTCTTTAAATGATGCATAGTTAAATACATATAATTTAAATTCTAAATCTATATATTTTTTTACCTCTATTTCCTAAATCTGCATTTATTGCCGGGGGAATATATATATATATAATCGAATTAGTTCAAATATTTTCTATTGTGTGACTCAGGGGATCATATTGGTAGATTGGTTTGGCACCAGGGGCATAGCTACCGCCGCATAAGTCGCATCAATGATACAGGGCCCCAAGCTTCAGGGGCCCCAAAATGCATTAACAAAAAATCTTAAATGTTAAGGAGCCTCAATAAGGAGCGGAGCTCCTTAGGAAGTTTGATACGGGACTCTTTCAGAACTAGTAGCATCAATGTTTGGCACACCACAGCTACAAGGTCTCGACCCCTGAGCTAGACTCTTACACATGTAACACAATCTTTTTACTCCTCATCTATTCACAACTAATAGCGGGCAAAGTTATACAATCGCAAGATCTAACAAGTGTTTTCCTCTGACCGTGGAATTGCTTCCTTTTTTTCCTCTTATTATTAAATGGAATGAGCTCTCTTCGGAACTCTCGTCAACTGAATGTCTGCAATTACATTTTTTCCCCTTTTCCCGAGTGCTCACAAAAAGCACAGATTCCTTTACTCCAACTCAACCTTTTATGTTCCTCTTTTATTGAATCGGAGATCAAGTCCAAAAGATTGCTTTTTTTTATGAAACACTGAATAGAGGAAGCATAAAGACCAGGAAAGGTATGAAGGAGGATTTCTGAAGGGGAAAAAATGTCAATGCTTCTAGCTCGAATACTTAGTAAACACTGTAGCAATAAACTATTACGACAAAAGCAACATATATACTAAACGTAAAAAGGATTTACACTTTTATTTAAGCCCTCAATGTTTGTTGTTTTTATTGGTTTAATTTTATTATTAATAAAATGTGCTTTACTGTCAATAAAATTGTTTTTAATTAAATATTTGGTGTATGATTTAAATAGTGCCAAATATATCAAAATATCTTACAACCGTTGTTACATTTCATAAATCCTTAATTCCTTTGGTCAATTAGACGATTATATCTTTTATATTTTTATATAATTCTAATGATTCAGTTAGTCCTTTTAGACATTTTGGTTTATTAGACGACACACTCAGAAGACATGCATACAGGACAAGGAACATTACATAACAGATTCTACCCCCCCCCCTTGCCGAAAAAAATTAAAAGGACTTGCAGCGCCATCTATTCATTTTACATTTAATTTATAACAACCGTTTCATTTTGTTTAATAGGTTTCCTCAAACACAACTTCATTAAATTAATACGTTCTTTATATCGAAACAAGGAAATTGAAGATGAAGATTAGGGAGAATTTCTCCTTTCTGTAAACTTATACCCTTTGAGTTGACTATAGAACCATATATTCTCACCCAAAGAACTGGTGTTGGGACCACTTCAAAGAACCGTAACTCTTTCGATCCTGACGCCAAGAACTTCCGATCCAAAAAATGGACGATTATTGAAACATAGCGTTTGAGTTTCGAACTCGGGAAACTCAAAGGTGAAAGGATGTTGTGTCTGGCAACACTCTCTTACCCCCAATGATTGAACTCTCAATTCACCCATGCGCATGAAACTATATTTTGTTTTGATTTTGTAGTTTTTGAAAAGATATTTTCGAATTCGTTGTATAATGTTAGGCTTAGTGAAATGTATTCTAGATTTTGATAATTTTATGTTCTGTGTGTTCGTGTAGTTGCAGCATCACGTCCTATTAAACATTATGGAAATTTCGGCTGCTCAACTTACTTTGAGAACTGTTTTTTTTAACAAAGTTTACAAACCACCACTTGAACTCGATTCTCAAAAGACGTTCTCAAATAAGAAGAGTAGAAAAGATAAGTAAGATTTCTTTTTTTTTTCTAATAAAAGAATTTTTTTTTGTTTTAGAAAAATTTTGATTGCTTTTGTACGACAGAAATCGTACCTTCCCAATTTCTTAGTAGCTGTTTATTGGAATATTCGTGGTAAAAAGAGAGAAAAAAGAGCTGAAAAAAACAAGACAAAAATTAATTTAAAAATTTTTTTTAACTATAGATATTACTTACTCATGGATAATCATTATAAAAATATAAATTAACTAGCAGGTTTACCCGTTCTTCGCATAGATAAATTGATAAAATATAGCAATCGAGATGTAAGGATAAATTTTAATGAAGTCAAAATTTAATTAATATTTTGAATAATTTTAAGTGAATGGCAAATTAAACTTTAAGGAAAGACTAATTTAGCAAATAAAATAGCAAAGTAAAATAAATAAATAAAGCTGAATAATCTGATATTTCCAAGGTTCATCTGACAACCAATAGATCAATATTATTAAAAGCAAATGTATAAATATTATTTTAATGCTGATGCTGCAGATGATTTGCGTAAGACTCGTTTTTATTGGATCACTACTCAACAAAAGAAACATGTCTGCAAAATTTCAAGCATGTTGCTCTTCTAGTAACAAAACAAGAATTTTAGTCTATAAGCCATTCCTCTTTGGATGTCGATATTTGCAAAACCCGTTCTTTGCGGATCGCTGTTCAGCGAAATAAAAATATCTCTTATATTTTTTAGGTCTGTAAGTCAAATGCACAATCGTACAATCTTTTTTTTTTAAATCTATTTCGAGTTTTGTTATTAGCGAATATAAACTCAACAAAGAAACATGCTTACCGAATTTCAAGTCTAATGGTCTAATAATTCCGAAAATCTCGTGATGAGCGCGTCGCTTTTCTGCGATGTATTTATAAATGTTCTCTTTTATTGACGCTAATATATACTTTTCTTTTTGTATTATATGCAGTGAAAATCATTTGACATGAAAATGCGGGGACTGAAATATTCTTTCGTGTTAAAAGAATTTCGTGCTAAACGATACTGCAAAAAATATTTTCTTAACAAAATTAATTTTATTAGAGTATATTTTATTTACACATATATGTATATATGCATATGTATATAATAAAAAATCAATGAAACAAAAACATTAACATGAACTTAATCAAATAAAAAAAACCAAGCTTAAGCAACACCAAAATCTTCAAAGATTTCCGTTTTCATCTGTTTTTGATTAACAGCTTTAAGAAGCTCCATCTTCATTTTAAGCTAAATAGAAGTTTGCTTTCCACCTAAGTTCTTTGCCATTGAGCTCATAAAAAAATCTTGTAAAAATGCGAACCAAACTCACTGATTTCTATTCACACTGCGATATACGTATCACCAAATTCCATAGCCAATTGATGAGAGATCAGATGTTTTTGTGTGGCGTTTGTAGAAGTGGTGAAAGTAGCTTGGATAAACAAATTGGCTTGTGTCACAGGCTATTCCGAGGGTATTTCAAAGCCAAGTTAGCCCTCTCTCTACGAAACGTGTGAAACCACCCCTCTTTCATTTCACACCACTATAAAATCTCGCCTGCGCGCTTGGGGTTTTCCATACTTAGTTCATTCCTATAGAAGGTAAATCTTTTCGTGTTAAACGATTTTTGTTTCACATTAAGAGAAAAAGAATGCATGAGAAAATGGCTTCGGGTATTATGGTTTGTGGTGGTATTGGATACCACCCTCGCACTCCTCTAATACGCATTGCCGGTACTTTAAGCAGCCAGCGCTACATCTCCGAGATGTTGGAGCCAGTTGTCCTTCCTTACCTTCAGGGCTTGGCCACAGCCATATTTCAACAGGATAATGCGCTACCACACGTGGCACGCATTGTCCAAAGGTTCTTCGGCAATCACCAGATTGAATTGCTTTCCTGGCCGGCTCGCTCTCCGGATCTTTCGCCGATAGAAAACATGTGGTCCACGGTTGCTCAACGATTGACCCAGATTACACCCCCAGCTCCCACACCAGATCAACTTTGGCAACGTGTGGAAGCTGCTTGGTCTGCTGTACCCTAGAAATACATCCAAAGTGTCTTTGAATCAATGCCGAGGCGTGTAGCAGCGGTGATCTCCAACAATGGCGGCTACTCTGGCTACTGATTCTGGCAGGAACCACTCTTCACTGAAGTCTATAAATTTAATCATTTGATACTTGGTCAACATGTTATCTACAAAATAAATTTTGTTGTGCTATTTCTTGTCTTTCTTGGTCTTGCATTTACGGTGGCCAGCAGTGTACTTACTTCCTGTTTAAAACTTCTCTAAAATACTTTCCCCATTTCTAAAAAGTAACTAATATTTCTCTTCACTTTAACACTTGATTATGTTTTTCCTATAACATTTTCCGTAACATTAAATGTAGAAACGGAAAAATTCTATCTCTTTGGTTTTCACACATAAGCGGAAGGTCACATAAATGGTCACTCTGTATCTTATGATTAAATTAAGTAATTAAAGCCTGAAAAACTGCAAAGTTTTTCATCCAAGAAAAAAAAACAAATATTAAATAGCACTTGGAATAAATACAATCTTTCGTTTGAACATGAACGATGCAGAAAATCAGACTCAGAATTTTAAAAAACACCATCTTCAATTGTGTTTTCCTACATGCATTATTAGAAATTTGTTCCAAACAGAAGAATGTCAAAAAATAACCTAACATCAGGTAAAAAAAGTAATAAAGATCTATTTTTACCGAAAAAAAGACTTCAAAATATAGGGTACAAAGATATATTAGACAGTTTTACACTCTCTTCTTCCAACACAATTAAAAAAAAGAAAAACCATAACTTTTTTTTCTACTTTTTTCTGTTTGCCACAGTGATATACTAACCCCATAAAAGAGGTTATCCAGTACAGTGAAATGGATATCGTTGTTGGAAGATCCCAATAGAATATAAACAACAAAACCATTTGTTGCGTTGTTTTCCAAAACTGGGAAAATAATGTAAGAAGATATTCGTTGACATTAATACTAACATTTGCTGAGATAACTCAAAAAGATACAAGGAGTCAGAAGCTGTAACGGTACTGATTTCAATATATTTTGTTACGTACATCTTTGGAAAGCATGACTCAATATCAAGTTGATTTTTTCATTATTCGGAGAAATACGTTATTCCAGTTTGTTAAAATGGCGCGCATCCAAAACTTTTGTTTTTCGAGGATGAAATCATAAATCTCTGCAATAACTTCATTTATATTCCACGATGGCTTATGAATATGAAATATTATTAATGTATTTCATTTTTAAATATCATTAAATTATTTGCTATTGCGTACCTCAGTGTCTGAAATGTAAATTGTGTTCGTATGTATTTGTAGAATGTAAACCGCATCACGGGAAGTTCGTGTCTTATTAAACATTACTATATTCAAAATGTGTCGTCGATCAATTTTGTAGACTGCCTCATAGATTAGTACGGATACACACTCATTCGCTTCGATACTTTGGAACTTTCGCATCGCTTTTTTTTTAACAAAAGCATTTTGTAGATTTTAAATAATCGAACATGCACTTCACAAACTGTCAGAATCATCTTCTATATAAACATTTATATACACTAGATGATACTTATGCATTTTAAGCGCCTTTTGAAATCGGAAGTTGACGATTCTTTAAATTAAGTTACTATGTAAACAGAGATTAGGAAAATATCATTGTTTTTAGGTAAATAATTCCGAAAATATATCATTGTATATTAATTTCACTTGTGTGCATTAATTACCCTTATTAATACTTTACCAAAAATTAATTAAAATTAAATTAGCATAATGCATATATAGAAAAGGGAAGTATGAAGAAATAATAGTGAAGAAATAATGCCGGTTTCTCTGGAAATGTATTTTTCCCAGTGATTTTTAATAATATTTCTAAATAATTTTTTAAAAATCTAAAAACTCTCTTTTGAACAAATTATAAAATAACTAGCTTTCATGGCCCGGCGTTGCACGAGCTTATACGAGGGTATAACTTAATCTCCATGTTAATTTCCTCCTTTTATTCTAACGCCAACACTTTTGTGGGGTTTGACGCGTACGATGTGAGTGCATGTCCCGTGAGTGTGTGTCATGGCTTTGTTGCTTAACATTTTCCCTTCTCTTCACAAATTCTCGATCCTAGTACCACTGAAGACCCGCAGTGTAGGGGAGCGATGCACGTAAAATCTGTCGAGAGCACAAACGTCCTCCCGTTGGTGTGGTGGTGTAGTTAGGTACAGACAATGTTTGCAATAAATATAAAAAATAACTGTGTCCAATCAAAGAATGCGGAAAATAATATATAAATAGATTATTGGGAATAAAGTTGTCAGCTTAGTACCATAACAAATCTACCATCGCATTTTCATTTCGAAAGAAAAGTGATGTAACTCGACTTAGGCGCGAATCCGGGGCTTTTAGATTTTCAAATTTCGTCTATTCCTTTTTTTTTTATTAATTACTGAAACTCAGACGGAATCAGTGCCAGAGCCAGGTGAAATTGGTAAAGTGACTGAAGAGTTGTCGATCTTGCTAAACAAGTAAATGTAAAAGTGGATAGTGATTACGTTCAAGAACTGCTGGATCCTCCCAAACAAATTGATGAGCTCATAGAAATGCATGAACAAGAACAAGACATTGAGGAACTTGAGTTAAAAGATCCAATTCAAACAGAAGATCGAATGACGGCTGGGAATTTAACAGAAGGCCTCAATTTAATTGAAAAAGAGTCACAAATTTTAGAAAATACTGACTCCAACGAAGAGCATATTTTTTCAACAAAACGAGCAATAAAAAAATTATTAGTATGCTACGAGGAAAATTTGCGGGAGAGAAAAAAAAATCTTTGAGCCATCAGTCTACTTTGTAAGATTTTATGCAACCTTCTACACATAAAAATAACTTTAGTTTGTGATTTTGTATTTGCGTGTGTTATCACTCCCAAAAACGTGAAAGAGTATCTAACCCGCACGATCGTCGGGTAAGATATTTTTACACTTTTTTTTTCTTAAGTTAAACCCTAATCGAACAATTAAGCGGGTTTGTAGAAAGTGTAAAGTATCACTTTTTATCAAAAGAAGGCGGTTGTAGTCCATGTTTAACTTTCAGCTGGCAAATCTACCTTTGTTTTACAAGTGCAACGTCTTCTTTTTGTCTGTTGTAAAAAGGTAATTAATTATTAATATATTTGCAATTGCTTTTATACACACTTTTGTCGTATTGTTTAAAAAATTGTAAAATAGTAAAAATACTAATTATACTCTATTAATGTTGCCTGTAGGACTCAGGATCTCGTTACCCATACGATCTTGCGACTTGGGCGTTACTTGAGTCATTGCAGCTGCAAAGATAAGTGTTTGCCGTTTGAGATTTCTTTACTGTTTCAAAAATGTTGATGGAAGCCTTAAAAAAAGGAAATATATTGTTTTATAATTAATACCATATATTCTTGGGGGTCGCCATTGACGACTCCCTTTTTCTTTCTCTCGCTCCTTTTTGCAATTAATTTTCTCTTTCATACATTTGTTGACGGGTATGGCATTTCTATCCTCTACAGCAGGGGTGGGCAGACTTTTCCAGGGTACGGGCTACTTCTAATTTTTTCAAGGTGTTGCGGTCCACCAGTGTCGTAGGTGTAGTGAACTAAAAGAAAGTATACAATACAGCCGGACCTCCATTTTACGAATTTCTCTATTTCTCGAATTTTTCCAGGAACCAAGAACATTTAACGATTTTCTTGGTAAAATAGCCTCCAAATAGCGAAGTGCATCTTCTATTCAACGATTTTTTTTTTTTTTTTTTTTTTTTACTCTTATCATTCGATTTTTTTCCTCCGTATTTTTTTAAAATAACATATTTACTCGAATCTAAACCGCACTTTTTACCCGATGTTAATGCTACTGAAAATCGGGCGCGGCTTAGAATCGAAGGGAGAAAAATGTGTTGAATGGGGTATTTAGAGCAATTACTGCTTCATACACGTATTTAAGGATTTCTATACTGATAAAATAACCACCGTATAAAATCCGGCGTATAACGCGCACCTATGCTTTGAAGCTTCAATTTCGAATTTTTAGGTATATTCGCCGTATAATAAGCACCCCCATTTTTACGAAGAAACTAGAAATATGCGTGAGCAATCCTCTTCTGTTTTGAAGTCATTTATTCATTATTCCAAGTTGTAGAAAAAAATAGAATACTTCAAGAGCTTTCTCTAGAAGCCTTATTTTTTTTCTGCTTATCTTTTTTTTCTTTCTTTTTACGCTGTCATTTTTATACGGGGCGTATAACGCGCATCCGTATATTTCGGTGGCATTTTTTGTGTTCAAAGTGCACGTTATACGCCCGATTTTACGGTAGTTATTCATTTCTTTAGTTTTCCTTTTAAAATTTATTTTAATTTCGTAAAATTGTATATCGATAAACCACATTTTGACTATTTTTCAATTTTCACAAAATCTTATTGAGAATTTAGGACAGGGCTTAAATTCTACGGTATTTCTAGACTTTCTTATAATGGAATGATTATTAGGCCTTATATATAGTGAAGGTGGTCACCCCAAAATGTCTTGGTGATCCACCGGTCGATCGCGATCGACCTAATGCCCACCCCGGTTCTACAGTGTAGAGGATACAAAACGATTAAGGACTTGACCGAAACTAAACAATCGGACGTTGTTGTATTTCGAAATCCCTGAATATTGGCATTCAATTTCCACAAAGAATTGTGAAAATTGCTCGTTTATAAATAGCTCTGGCGATTATAAAAAGTTGGTTATTTTTATTACAACTCACATAACACTAGAAAATGTTTTTAAACCAAGCTTCGCACATAAAACTTGCTGGTGAATTATACAATTAAATTCAATCAGAGAATGTGAAATATTTTGCGTAAGATACTGGGTAAATCCATTGTTTTTTCCTACCATGCTAGGTGCACCGTCTGTTGTTACAGAAATATTTCCTGACGGTCAATATCAATTTCTGTAAATGCAATATCAAATTCTTTAAAAATATCAAGACCGATGCACTTCCCTTTCAACGTTATTAGTTTTGTTAATTCTTCTTTCATTATATATACATAAATGCATACTTATACCAAGCAAAAACTGCTAATTGCGCATAGTCATTTACAAAATTACTCTTATTGTGTGTATTTCCTTAGTTAATATATTCCATGGTCAGGTAGACTATTATGATTTCAATGTATCTTTCATTCTCTATTCAATAATTCAGTTCATCTTTTGTCATTTTGTTTATTTTGCAGACAACACGGAAGACATGTACACAACACAAAGAACATTACATGATTCTGACTCTACAAGCCAAACGCGTATATATCTCTCACATGACTTGTAGCGCCATCTATACATTTAATATTTAATTTACAACACATTCCCACACCCTATGAACGAACAGTTCATAACTTAACTTAATTAATATTGAAACTTGCGTTATTCTAAATTTAAATGTTAACACTTCAGAATTTCACTTAGAATAATAAAACATACAATATTCATACAGTAATAACATATTCATAATATTCATTAAATTATGTTAAATCATAAGAGGAAAATTTTAAATAGCAAATAAATTTCGCAATTATAATGAATTTAAAGTTAAACAACAGATAATAAATTTCTGAAAGTTTAAATTAAATACAACATTTTCAAATAAATGCAAAAAAATAAAATAATAATAAATTCAAATAAATGCACTTAAAGTTCCAAATAATAAAATGCACTTAAAGCTGCAAATAATGAAATGCACTTAAAGTTCAAAATAAAGAGCTCAAAATTTTGTATTAATGGTATTTAGTTAGATATTTCTAAATTATGTAGAAGTTGCACAGGACGTTTTATAATTGAATTTTCAGTTTTTATTGCACAAGCTCTAACTCTTTTATCACGACCTGTAAAGATTTCTACTACTTAACCCAACTTCCATAGGCTTCTCGGTAATTGATCATCATGTACCAATACAATATCATTGATTTTGAATTCAGTTTATTTCGTTGGATTCACAAAATGTACCGATTTCAAATTCAAAAGATAGTCCTTTCTCCATTGCTTCCAAAAGTTATTCAACAGTCTTTCGCGGTAGTTAAATCGTTTGATAAGCATCCTTTTATCCACAACACAGTCTATAGTAGAAAGTTTCACTGCTAATAAACTAGTTAATCTTCTCCCTAACAAGAAATGTGATGGAGTTAATGGAAAGTTTCCAGTAGAATCTGAATCAATATATGTGATGGGACGCGAATTTAATACTGCTTCAATTTCACATAAAACAGTCTCTAGTTCTTCGCTAGTTAAAGATGATTTGCCAATAACTTTTCTTAAAATTGTTTTTACGGATCGGACAATTCTTACGTAAAATCCGCCCCACCATGCACCTCCTTCGATGATATATTTCCATTTTACACCCCTTGATGAGCAAAATTCTTTTATATCAGGATGGTTTATGATAGTCCACAATTGTCTCAGTTCAATTTCTGCTCTCTTAAATGCCCTAGCATTGTCCGAATAGATGACGGTACAAAGTCCTCTTCTCGAATTCGAAATAAATCTACGAAAGGCCCTAGCAGAAAAATGCTTCCGTTGTCAAACTTGTAACTAATTCGAGGTGGAGTGCTCTAGTAACAGCACATGTGCAAAGTAGAATGTAAAACTTTTCTTTTGAGTTTTTGACAAATATTGGTCCGGCGAAATCCAGTCCGGTGACAGCAAATGGTGGAGATTGTTCTATTCTGTCTCTTGGAAGAGGAGCCGTAATCTGCATACCTGAACGGGAATTGAATTTTTTGCAAATAAAGCACTTCCTAATGATAGACTTAACTCTATATAACTCGTTTTTCATTTCCTAAGATTCATATTTGCATCTTTTAAAATTCATTTAGCATGTTTAGACAACTCTAATGCTTCATTAACTGTATTTGCTCCTGTTATTAAATCATCTACATATAAGTACTCATTTAAAACCTTATGTGCTAAAGGATGTGATATTTCGTAATTCTTTATGTGGTGTTTTATGGTTGCTGCTAAGAGAAAAGGTGAAGATTTTACACCGAAAGTAACTGTTTTGTTTCTAAAAATTTTTAAATCATTTGGAGGAAAATTATCTGACCAAAGAAATCTTTGACAATTCCTATCTTCTTCAGCTAAAACTATTTGAAGGAAAGCCTTTTCTACATCGGAAACTAATCCTATTCTAAATTCTCTAAATTTTAAAAGTAAAATCAATAGATTTGGATTTAGATTAGGTCTTGCCTATAAATTATCATTTAAAGAGAAACAATTTTTTTTCCTTTAATGAAGCGTCAAATACTATTCTCAATTTGGTTGTTTCCTTATCATTTTTGATTATGGGATGATGCGGCATATAATAAATAAGATTTTGATTTAAATTTTCAGTACTTACTGATTCTATAATTCCATCTGTCAGCTGACTATCTAAAACACTAGTATAATTTTCATACAAAGAATTATCTTCCCTAAATCGTGATGCTAAACCCTTTAATCTATTTTTTACCAAATTAAAATTACTAGTTATATTTACTTTATCCTTAAAAGGCAATTTAACCTCGTATCTACCATTTTTAAAATTTATATTTTGTTCAAATTGTTTTAATATTTCTTCCTCAGATGATTCCCTTTCTATGTTGTTCGTTATACCTAAATTGTCAATTTCCCAAATTTTACGCATTTAAGAATTAATATCTTCCAATGAATAACTTTCCGAATTGCAATTTGATTGGTGTTCACAAAAACACAAATTTTCTACAATAGAATCCATATTTTTTCTTAAATTATTACTCCCCGTTAATGTCCACCCAAATGTTGTTTCAACACAAAATAGATTTGTATTTATCCTTTTAATACAACCAGTATGAAACTGCCAGTAAGAATCCGCTCCTATTAAAAGATTAATCTCTTTATTGCTTTGAGAAAGACATAAATCTGACTGAGCCATGTGGTTAGTTTCAATAAGCTTTTCTATAGTAAGATTGGGTGTTGGAAGAAATGCATTTGTAATGGTATCTGAAACTAACAATTCACATTCCGCGCTCTTCTCGGGTTGTTTTTTATTGCTAATTATGACCTTGACCACATCAAATATCTTTTCGCTAGGTTCTCTATTTCCAAATGTATAAACTCACAAATGTTCTTTTCGTGTTACTGGAAGGTTAAGCCGTTCAGCTAAATTCTTACAAATAAATGACCTCATGCTTCCTGAATCAAATAATAAATTAGCTTCAATCCATGTATTTTGGAATCGTAAACCAACTACGCATGTTTGAAGAAATACAGACTGCGACCCACCCTTCATCCATATCTATATAAATAAATAAAATTGATGTGTCTGTTTGTAATTTCAAATTAGCAGTTTGTTACTAAATGCATTTAAAGGTATTTACGGTACTTATATCAAAAAATCAATTTTTAAAATTTTTGTCTGTCTATCTGTTTGTTCCGGCTAATCTCGGAAACGGCTGGTGCGATTTTAAAAATTATTTCATTAATGGAAAGCTACATTAACGGGGAGTAACATAGGCTATATTTTATTCCCGTATTCTTACGGGAACGGAAACTATACGGGTGAATGATTCTAAGTTCAACACTAAGTGTTGCATTTACGGTGGCCAACAGTGTATATCAGCGTTTTTAAAGAGACGATTTATGTAACGAATATTTTATAAATGTTAATCTATTTTGCGTGTAATGTATAGGACCAAATATACATTGTCAATAGTTCTAGATATGGGTGAATTGCAATCATGTTTGGGAATTTTATCGTAAAACCTAAAAATAGCTATGTAAGTCCTGAAGTTCATTATTCCAAGCCAGCTTTATGAGGGAGTGTTGTAAAATTTACGTTTTCAAAAATAAGAAAGAAATACAGCCTGAGTGATATACATTTATTATACATCCAACAGTCACATTTCACAAACTGATATACATAAAACGAGGGGAAAATAACATACAATAAGAATATATTTTTTTACAGATGTAATAACAAAAAGTGCTTTTTATAAAATTTTTATCATACGACTATATTGTACACACACATTTAAAAAGATATAAAAATAATAACAAACAAATCTTTCTTAAAAATGTTTTGTTCTATTACAAATGTACATGCGGCAATACTTTTTTATTTCATACTTTCTTACGATATCTTCAAAAAACTAATAATGAAACCACATAACACAACAAATACAAATTTTTGCGAGTGTAAGATAAAATAAAGTCAGTGACACAAATATATATATTGCTACTCCCATAAAGCTACTTAATTTCATACAAGGTGCGCATTTACATGTATACAAGTATGCAATTAATTGCATGAAGCACATTTACACTAACACTCCCACCCACTTACCCACCCACATTCATACAAAATATGCAAGTTTATGCATAAAGAACAAAAACACACACACACATAAACACACATTCACACTCACCCACATTCATACAAAATATGCAAATTTATGCATAAAGGACAAAAAAAAAACACATTCACACTCCCGGCCCGCCCACCCACATTCATACAAAATATGCAAATTTATGCATAAAGGACAAAAAACCACACATTCACACTCCCGCCCGCCCACCCACATTCATACAAAATATGCAAGTTTATGCATAAAGAACAAAAACACACACACACATAAACACACATTCACACTCACACCCACCCACATTCATACAAAATATGCAAATTTATGCATAAAGGACAAAAAAAACACATTCACACTCCCGCCCGCCCACCCACATTCATACAAAATATGCAAATTTATGCATAAAGGACAAAAAAACCACACATTCACACTCCCGCCCTCCCACCCACATTCATACAAAATATGCAAGTTTATGCATAAAGAACAAAAACACACACACACACACATCACACTCACACCCCCACCCACCACATTCATACAAAATATGCAAATTTATGCATAAAGAAAAAAAAACACATTCACACTCCCGCCCGCCCACCCACATTTATACAAAATATGCAATTTATGCATAAAAACAAAAAAAAATTACACACATACGCATTACACCCACCTGCCCACCCGCATTCAAATAAATATGCAATTTTATGCATAAAGACAAAAAAAAACACACATACACATTCACACTCACCCACCCACCCACCCACATTATACAAAATATGCAAATTTATGCATAAAGACAAAAAACCACACATTCACACTCCGCCCACCCACATTCATAAAATATGCAATTTTATGCATAAAGACAAAAACACACACACATTCGTACACCCACCCACCCACATTTATGCAAAATATGCAATTTATGTATAAAGGACAAAAAAACACACATTCACACTCCCCCCACCCACCCACATTCATACAAATATGCAAATTTATGCATAAAGAACAAAAAAAAACACACACACACATTCACACTCCCGCCCACCCACCCACATTCATACAAAATATGCAAATTTATGCATAAAGGACAAAAAAAACCACACATTCACACTCCGCCCGCCCCACATTCATACAAAATAAACACACATAACTAACAACATAAATACACATTCTTACAACATAAACTCACATGGCTCAAGTGTAGTATAGGGCGAGTGTAGTATATTTCGATTTGGCGATTTTTCTTTGAATTTGGCGATTTTTATATAGATATTATGGTAAGATTATGAATTCATTCTGGCTTCCGAGCACCTACCGCGAAGTGAAGTGGCTTGGCGATCGATTTTGGTCGCTAAAAAAAATTAACATCGCCCCTATACTACACTTTAACCACACACACATTTATACTCACGCACATTTACACTAAAAGCGCAGACTGTTTCACGAACAAGCATGACATATTATTAAAAACAAAATATTCATGTATGAGAGATGTGTTCAAAAATATCCACTTTTCACATAAATAAAATACCGGTATTTCTCGATTTCATAATTTTAAATTGATATGCTTCAATGTTTACCAATTTGGATATCATACATTTCTACCAACGATTTTTCCATTGTCGGAAGCACCTCTTAGACGTCTTTTCTAAAATCAGATGCTTTCTCTCTCTCTCTATCTTTGTCTTCTATGGACTTAATCTTCTTAGAAACATTTTTATGTTTGAGAAATATAGGGACGATACATGAAATCATGTCAGGATAGTATAGAGCGTTCCAATCCTTAGTTCTGTTGCACTTCAACATGAAAATTCATTATCAAATATGAAGAATTGTCAAGAATGAGTTAATGTAAAGTAGCTGCCAGTGTTGCCTACTGCCAACAGATTCAACCATTTTTGTCTTAATAGCATCGTGAATGTTTAACAAAACAGTCTTTGGTGATGGTTCTGTCGTATGGAGTATTCTTGTAAAAATTACGACTGTCAAAGAAAACTCGCGGAAAGTTTTTAATACTACCGTGAACTTGCCTTTTTTTGCCTTAGGTGTTTTGAATGCTTTTAATGTGATTACTCCAACTTTACTTGCATTGTTTCCCCTTAGAAGTTGACAAGCTGCAGACAAAATTTAATGCAGATGCATTCATTGTTCAAGTGTTTCTGTCATTTCGTCAGAAAGGAAAATCCGATAGTGCTCAAGCACACTTTCTTGCTCATCTGTAGATACCATTAGTATTTTCTGAAGGAAGGGGGAAATTCCTAAGTGTCCATTTAGATCCCCTGCATATATTCACCAAAACACCCCTCCTTTTATTCATTTGGCACGCGGAAATTAATAGTATGTGGTGAATACTGATGAGTGTATGCGGTGTTTATCAAATAATAATAATAATATTCTGGAATCCTAGAATTTGTCTTTTCCTGGATTTATTGGTCGCAATAACTTTCAACAATAAACTTAACAATCTTTAACAAATTAAACCATTACATTAGTTAGACTGAAACTAAAGATAATTCTAATATTCAAGATTAAAAATCCTAGTAAACAACGGTGGTGCGCCGAAGCCAAGAATTACGAGAAAACATCAGCACATCTAGTTAAGCTGAAGCCAAGTTCAAGATTCAACTGAAACAGAATCCACTACATATGGTTTCTATCGAGATAGACCACGTGGGGTCTGAGGGTGGTGTCAACCACGCTCCACCCACTCAGACCACCCGGTCCATAATTCACAACAGTAGGATATGTTTTGAACACACCTTTACATTCATGCATATACACCGGATTTAGAAAGCAAAAATGTTTTTCAATACTCTTTTTTTATTTTTAAATTTACTTTTGGGAGTATAATATTTTTAATCAGGGATAGGCAATTGTGTTGTCTCGGAAGATACATCGTGGAGTTTGAATTGTCGAATCGGCCACTTTTCCCGCCAAGTGTTTTTTTGCCAAATCGATAAATGCGCCAAATCTGGTAATCCTCGTGAATTTGTATCAGTGAGGGTGAAGTTGGATCGCGGCGTAAAAACGCTCTAAGTTGGCGATTTTTCAAAATTTGTGTGGACCAGTGGCCAATTCGACAATTTCGCCATCGTGGAAATTGAGTTTAGTAACGATCGCACCTTTTATAATGATTACATTCATTGGTTAACGATACAGATGAAAAGAAAAGTAATGAATTGAAGTACAAGGGAAGGGATAGTCTTCTTTAGTACAAGTTAAAGGAATCTTGGTACAAGAAGAATTTTTCTGATTGTCTTGGTGGATCATAAAATATTCTTAGTGTGTCGCTCTTTGGCTATCCCTGTTTTAAGCCATTTTACGATGATTTTATTTATATGGTTTTAGGATTGCCGCAAATAGCATTGGATTGCCCAAAAAGTTTGTGACGATTTTTAAGGAAAATTGAAAAGCAAAGGGTACAAATTTTTGTATACATTAATTAAATTATGTAGGTGTCATTCTGTTCTGCAAGCTTTGTCTATCTTTCAGGCTTGAAAATTCATTCTTTCAGAACATTATCAGGTTTTTCAGCAAAACATTTCCGCTTAATATTTACTTCGACCAAAGAGTTGAAGTTATTCCCATCAAAGGTATTTTGCAATGCTCGAAATAAAAAGAATACAGAAGGGGCGAGATCTGGTAATTGTGGTGAAAGGAGTAGAGCATTCCAAGCCCTCTGCAACAAATTATGTCGAGTTAGCAAAGACATGAGATCGCGTATAGTCCCGAAGAAGCTTGACGTCCGGCTGATTCTCTATTTCGGGATGTTTTTGTTCAATTACTGTCTTTAATTCATCTAATTAGGAACAATACTTTGATGGATTAATTGTTTCGTTGTTTGGTGAAAGCTCATTATGCAGGAATTTTTTCTCGTCACACCAAATACAGAAAAGTATATTTTTCGGATAAAAGGTGCCTAAAGGAAGATTTTTTCACGCAACTTCTTTCGCTATAAATTATTCAATTTCACCCTTATTGCTACGTGTTTCAAAGATGGTATCCCTTCGTGTGGTTTTCGTAGAGTGCCTTATCAAAATGCTATTTTGGATAAGTGATTTTTAGACAGTAAAAGTTTCAATCTGATCTTTCTCTGTGTTGGGGTCTACTAAAGCCTATATTTCATCAAGGTTCAAATCTTCCACTTTGCAGAGTACTTCCGCACAGTTCTTTTGCTACAGGACCTTCTCTATTAACAGTGCATTTTTTGTTTATTTAGTGCAATATGGCCATTTTGCTTTTTCAGTAAAGTAAAGTTCTTTAGTGTTTTAAAGGCACTTTTTCTTTACTTCCTATTCAAGGAAAATAAAGCTAGCAGTATTAATGTATCTTAACCAAACTTGCTTCCGTATTTATTTTCAGTTATTCTAGTATTTTCAGACCTTTTCTCGTGTGTCACCTACCGGCACGAATGTTTTGGACAACCCAATACAACTAACATAATATTTTTTAATGCAAAAATTATATATTTGTGTGTGTACCAAACTTTATGATCTCTTTTAGATTAAAATAACTTTTGTAACATGCAAATTCATAACAATAAAACATTAAATGTTTTAACGAATATTGAAAATCAATTTTTTTTAAAACTATAACTTTAAAAATTTTTAGAAATTTTTTAAACACATTTTTGACTTTTACAAACAAGAATAGAAAGCATTAAATATACTCTTTCCGTTTTTCTTAGCTGTTTACAGAAGCATATACACATTTTTTACCTTTTTCGTTGTAGGCTATTGATTTCTCTTTCTGCTTACATGTAATACTTTTGCTATCCTTTTTCTTAAATCTCTTACTTACTCGAACTATCTCAGCTTGCGAATTATTTTCTTGTTGGATCGAATTTTTCTTGGTGATAATTTCAGTAAGAAGGAAAAATGTTCCAGAATTTTTCAGCGACTTTGCAATCTAGGCTAATTTTTTTAAGATTTTGAGGCCATCCGGTATAGTGGTTAGTGACGCTGACTGCGGCGATGTAGGGCCTGGTTTCGAATCCCGGAGGAGGCATGGATGTTTGTAAATGTATAGTGCCTTCGCTGGCATGAGGGCACTCTAAATAGCCATAGAGTCGCAAGTCCTCTCGGAAGGTTGATGGAAGGTGAAGTGAGGTGGAAGGCCCTGGGGTAGAACCATGCAAAACCGCACTGTTAGCAGCATGATTCTCAAAGCTAACGACAGATGTAAGAATCTAGCCCCAGCAGCAATGAATTTCGTGGAACTTGATCTGATGTTACTGTCGATCAGGTGGCACAAGTAACAAGATTTGTTTTTAAACAATGTTCTTGAGCTCTTCTTTTCCGCATTTTCGCCTGTACTTATGATGAATAGTTTTTTCAATTGTAAAGCTAAGAATTCATTCGTCTTTTAGATTCTTCTATTGTTGAGTTCATTATTGGTGTTTGAGTCACCTTCTAGCACAATTTTTATACGTTTGTAAGTTTTTGAAATCTGAAATCGACTTTGATTATTAACATAAATTTTTTCAGACAATAAAAATTGGAAGTAAAAGCTTTTGTCATTATAAGATAGAGAACTATTCCATTATGTTCTTTTGTTGCAGAATTTTATATCTTTTGACTATTCAATCTTCCAGCGCAGCGAAACATATTTTAATTTCTGTTTAACAAAACATCTTCAATTTGAAATTCTTCACTGGCTACTCTTGATTTAATAAGACAGTATAACGCTGAAAGAAGTAGAAGTAATTATTTCTTCCATCGCGTAAAGTTGAGAATTTTTTCCTTCAGTTTTTTCCTTCAACTTCTGAACGTGCTGTTGAATGGATTAAATCATCTTCTATGCAGTAAAAAATATATTTATACATTTTGGGGAGGGGGAATCTTCAGATCTCTGGATTCTTTTGCAGGATTTCGTTGATATAAATATATCGCCCACGATTTTAAAAACTCTCCGGTGTAAGAAATATTTTCACTGAGAAATATATTTCTTGGATGCAGAAATGTTAAGTTCTTTCTGAATTTAAATTGTTATTAGACAAACAATGATAGCATTTTAACAATACTTGTACCGTAACAATGTTTTTTTATTATAGCTTCTTGCGATAAAAATCTATTGTTGTATATTTATAATAGTTCTAAATTGTATAATGCCTGTGTTTCTATTTTTGTTGTTATAAAGGTTTGTTGTGTGGAATGCAACAAAACAAAATTTGGAATGTTACGGACAATTATATAAACTTCCACTGAGAATACACAAAATAAAGCTATAAAAATTAAAAGACAATTGCTTAAAACTAAACATTTCGATTGAAATGGAACTGTTTTCATTTATTAATTGAACTTTATTAGAAGTTGCACAACTAAAACTTTAAATCTAAAAATTGTCTTTAACTCAGCCTTTCTCAAACTGTGGGGCGTGCCTCTTTAACGGGGTGTGATAGCTCTACAAGGAAGGTGCGAGCATATTGAAAAATCAAAAACAAAAGATTATTTTTAAAAAATTATTAATTTACTGAAAGTAAACAAACAAAATACATTCCAACAAAAAAGAAACATATACACATTTACACTAATATAATGCACTTATAAATGCATCAGTACTGCACCGTGTATTTTATAAATAATTTAGCAATCCTAGGTAAAGAAAAAGTTTAATAATTACCATTGGCCCCATGGTCTTGTTATATATAAAATTATATGCACAAATTAACTCTTATCTTAATATTTTGTACGGTTTATAATTAATCCCTTAATTGCCGATTAAAAGATCGGATTTGATCCCCAATACCATCGTTTTCCGCGATGGCGTGCATATGTGATGTATGGGTAAGGGGGAAAAAAGGAATAAATGAGAAAATCCTTCGGAAACACTGTTAGGGTTTTTTATTGCATTCCAAAGCCTTCGGAATATTTTTTTTTTATATCAGTACTCAGAAAAGATCGCACTTCGGAAGTACGTAGATATACACTGGTGTCCAAAAGTTAAGCACAAATCGTAAAATGCAAAAAACATGGAGTAAATATTCCTAAAATTATTCCAAATTTCTTGCGGATATTAATTGGGTGAAGAAGAAACATTGGGTTTATGCAAAACTTTTCAGTCGACTACGTCGAAACACCGGCGCATGTCGGAACGCGGAGAAACCGATTCACGCTGCATAGGCAGTTCAGACAAGTTTCGTGCAACTGCTGTGTGAAGGAACGTTGTTAACCATCAAACAAGGTGAATGATGGTACAAAGACGCCAATGGACTAAATTCATGACGGTCACATGATAACATAAACACGTGTTCTACATTGAATTCAAAACGGACAATAAACTAGCTCGTACTTTTTATTCTATTTGTAAAACTTGGGTAAAATTTAAAATTGCATAATTGCGTAAAGATGTTCAAGAGTTATAAAAAGAAATTTCTGCAAAAAGATTTTAAAATTAAAGAAAAAAAGTCTTGTTTTATACATGTACTTTTAAATAAAGTGACAAATATTAATTTGTTTAAAAAAAAGTTTCTGTAAAAAGCGTAATTTGGCAGCAACGAAGTGCATGAACTGATTTGCTGAAAATAGGTAATTGCATTTATCGTGACTATGACGTCACATATGTTTTTGAACTTGATTGGCTAAAAACACGTGGTTTAAAATTATCATGTGATTATGACGTCACATGAATTTAGTCCATTGGACATGTTTACGAAAGGAAGAATCGTTGGAATGCTGGAATCCTCACGATCACAAACCGAAGTGTCTCGAATTTTGAATGTGGACCAGTCTGTGATCTCAAGACTGTGGCAGAGGTTTTAAAGAACGAGAGTGGTTACCCGACAACCAGTATCAGGTCGATCAAGAGTCACAACCCCTCGCCAAGTTCGATATCTGGTAATAAGTGTGCGACATCAGAGGGGCAGTACTGCCAGAGCAATGGATTCGGCTCTCACAGTCGCCACAGGAATACGAATTTCGAGACAAACTGTTTACATGAGACTCCCTCATGCTGACCTGTATGCCAGAAGACCAGCAGTTTGCATTCCCCTCACGTCTGCGCATAAACGCGCTCGTTTGAACCGGAGTTTGAAACATCAACATTGGAGGTGGGAGAGTGGGCCAATGTCATGTTCAATGACGAGTCCCGGTTTAGTCTGAGTAGTGATTCTCGGCGGGTAACGATATGGAGAGAACGTGGAACACGTTTTGAACCAAGAAACATAACGGAAAGATATCATTTTCCATCAAGGGGAGTAATGGTATGGGCAGGCATCATGATGGACGGCCGCACAGACCTCCATTTCTTTGACACGGGGTCTGTGACTGCTCAAAGATACAGAGACGAAGTTCTTGAGCCTTATGTTCGCTTGTTTCGAGGTGCTGTCGGTCCTGACTTCATATTCATGGATGATAATGCGCCATGTCACCGAGCGGTGCTGATTGACGACTTCCTTGAAACGGAAAACACCCAGCACATGTTGTGGCCTGCGAACTCCCCTGATTTAAATCCTATCGAGCATGTACGGGATATGCTCGGGAAACAAATTGCAGCCCTTTCGCACCTATCAAGCTCCGTTACAGAACTGAAGAGAGCTCTCCAAGAAGCTTGGAACCGTTTGGGCCCACAACTCATTCATCATCTTATAGCAAGTATGGTAAATCGCTGTGCAGCGTGCCTGGCTGTCAGAGGTGACCACACGCCTTATTAAACTGCAGCATCAGTATTTTATTTAATGTTTTCTTTCATTTTTTCTTGAAAGTGTGAATTCTTGCTATGCTCAGTTTTCCTTCAAACTGCTACCTTTGGACAATAAAATTAATTATTATCATTCTTTTGATTTGCTTCCTTATTTTATAACCATTTTAATCTCGCATATCACGTTTCCCGCCATTCTGATTTACAGTTCTTCTTTACAGCCTTCTTTAATCACATAATTATCAATTATGCTTAACTTTTGGACACCAGTGTACGCCCTGGGTAATTAACGCTTTGGCTGAGTGAGACGTTTATATACAGTGATCGCAAGTTTAAGTAACATTATAGCTTTAGCGTCAAGTATATCATTATTAAATTCAATACATTGTTATTGCATGGAGAGGGGCACGATGAAAATTATGATTGAATATTGGGTCGCAAATATTAAGAGTTTGAGAAGCACTGAACAAAATGCAATATCAAATAAAAATTTTCCAAAAAATCACAATGGATCACTTGAAATTTAAGTTAGAGATACCTAAAGCGTTAGCAGCATCTACACCTACTAACAAAAGTATTAAAACTGATGAGATGAAGATGGTAGTGATGTAATTCCTACCACAATAAGATAAAATAATAAGTATAAAATAATCCGCCTGTTAAAAGGCCATGCCAGGATAAAAAGTATAACATATACAGCCATTTTCGATGTGTTGACGAGATTTCAAGGCCTCGCAAATGCAGAATTTGAAAACTGTAAAAGTAGTTCGAAAACACTTTGTGAAAAATACAATACTTATTAATACTTGTCACAAACAAAAACATGCTTTAAAGATTTTCACTATAAATATATTATTCATATAAATATATTATCATATATTATTCATACATATTTACATGCGAGATAAAACCACAACTTTTTAGGCCATCACTCAGTCCCTACGTAATGGAATTTAAAGCTCATCTTTCCTATCCGATGGGAAAACTCAAGCAGTTAAACACGAAGTAAAATTAAATATTTCGTTTGCTTCTGTTCAATCGATTGCTGAATATTACGTTATCGTCTGATTTTAAATTGTTAAAAAATTGATCCGTATACAGTGTGCGGCGAAAAAACCCGGACAAACAATTTTTTAAACATCTTTATAAAAAAATTAAGAAATTAACAAAACAAACAAATAATATATATATATATATAATAAGAGTTCACTCGTACTAATAAATAAATTTAATTGGTTTCAAAGTGACCGCCGTTTGCAGCAATGCAGAGGTGCAAACGCTTGCAGAAATTTTCAACAATGAGCCTCAAGTCTTTTACCTTTAATCTATCTCATTCACACAGAAATAATTGTTTTAGAGAATCTAAAGTTTTGTATGGTTTAGTGCAGTCTCTGTACTAAAAAATGAACCATACACTGTAATCCATGAGATTGAGATCCATGATTCACATGATATCATGTATGTAAAATTTGCCTTGCACCACTCTTGTGTCTTTTTGGCCTTATGAGCTGGTGCAGAGTCTTGGTGAAACTTCCACTTTGCATTTCCGAAATGCTTTGGGGCCCACGTAAGTACAACACCTTCAAGAATGTCCCTCTGGTACAATTTTTGATTGATTTTAACGCCCTCTTCCACAAAAATCAAAGGAGTCTTACCACTTGCGCAAATTCCGCCCCAGACCATGACCGACTTTGGATATTGGCGATATTCAACAACTGCCGAATGCTTGGAGCGTTCACAGACCAGATTCAATCGTTTTGGGAGTTATGAACTTGTTGAACCGCAAAGAGCTTCTCATCAGTGAGAAGGAATCTCTCCCAGCGCTGACTTGCGGCCCGTCTCAAAAGTTTTCGGCATCTTTGGAGCCGTACGAGTTTGTTTCTCTCATTGAGGAGCTGAAATTTTCGCAACTTGTAAGGCTCCGTCCAAGCTCCGTTTTTGCAATTCATCTCACTGATCTGACACATATTCTCACGTCACGAGCGATTTTCTCATGGAAACCCTCGGATTCCTCTGGACTCGCTTTTCGATAGCCTTACGATTCATTGAAGTGTTTATAGTGCGATTTCGTCCACTTCCTGGACGTCGACCATTATTGCCAAGCTCACTGAGACGGCAAATTGCATCAAACACTGTTTGCCGAGGTACAATAAGCAAATGAACGACTTCACACTTTCGTTTCCTTTGCTGAAACAACTCTAAAATAGCAGACCTTTTGCTCGACATTATCAAAAACACATAAATTAAAGTACAAACTAAGAAATGTTTTAAAAAATATTTTATTGTTAAAGTGGTGGATAAAAGAAACATGAAAATACCAATTAAAATGAAATTTGTTAGTTATTCTAGGAGGCAAGAAATTTGTCCGAGTTTTTTTGCCGCACCCTGTATTACGTAGTTTTGTTATTAATAAAATGATGGAAGGGAAATTTGCAATATCTGTTAGGAAATGAGCAACACGGACCTTTGAATAAGGAAATATATTACAAAATGCAGCAATTGTTGTATACGAGTATATCCCACGCATGATTAATACGAAAAGATTATTTATTATTTGATATTCCATAACTTCCTTTCAGTTATTCCAGGATTTCCATACAATTCTTAATCTTATTTTTAAGGTAGCGCGTTGGTATTTATTATTTTGTTGAATGTGTTTTTCATTTTGATATACATCCTTTTTTTAGAAAAAATATCATATTTTTGAAGAAAAATATCTCTATTCAACAAACAGATTAAAATTTTTAAAATCATTAAGCATGAAAAAAAATATTGAAGCTATTACTTTCTAGAAAGTGCAACAAAATATGTGCTGTTTAGGCAATGATTCGTAATATTCATCAAAATGCATATGCTACACAACGGACAAGAAAGAACTACAAACATAATACTTTATCCTTTGTTTGTTGCATACTTGAAAGAATGGGATTAGAGAAAAATACCATTATATCCTACATAGTTATTCGTAGATTTCCTTACCCGCAGGTGTAAAGGAATATAATGGCCTTAGAAAAGCCTTACGCTTCTGGCGACAGATATGATCCATTATATCCTCGTATTAGATCCTTTTCCTAATTAGAAAGATTTCACATAACATGAAAAGTATTATATGATTAAATGTATGCTGCAAACAAGAATAACTAAAGTTCCATGTTTCTTGAAGAAACATTATAGTTTTTGACTGGGTTAACGTTACAACTGTATGCAAACTTTATATTTTATATCACAATTTTTTTTATTCAAAAACAAACCCTCAAACCTACTCAGCATTGAATATAAATATAAACTATGTAACAGACGAATGATTTGGGTCAGAATTTTTTTTTTCTGAAAGTTAATCAATAATTTTAAAAAATTTGGAGGTACTTTACAAGAATTTCGTGGCACACGAATTCTTGTTATGTGCACATTGGTTGAAAATCACTGGATTAAAATAACAATATTTAATACATGAAAATATAGTTTCAAAAGAGAAAGCATAAAAAAAGTGGCAGTTATAGAGACTTTCGATAGAAGTGAAAACATAGAACTTTTAGTATTAAAATTTGAAATTTCATAATGTTTGAATTAAAATTATCAACATCAATCTGATTTTCACGTCTATTGGCACTCCAAGCAACAATTATATGTATGCTTATACGGTTTTTTATTATTCAAATATATTACGGGCTGTACAAGATCATGATAAAACATAAATACAATTCAATTGAAATAATTAATATACTATCATATTATTTATGGATAGTATTTGTATTTACTTAAATTTCAATGTACTTGATTTTTAACATTGTTTTAATTGTTTGCATCATTGTCATCATTAATTTCAACAATATTTAAACTTTTGGTACTTTCAATTATTTCATTTTGTTCTAAAAAAAGATACAATAGGCTTATGGTAACTAAAGAAAGAAAGGAAAATGTTTGATTCGAATTTATCTAAGTATAGCGTTAAAATCGCATCGATCGTCGTTTTATATCTTGTAGTACTGAGTTTTCGATCGGTGGACATATTTCAATTAAATGTTTCATTTAGAAATTCAATTAGTGGTAGATTTTTATCATCTGCAAAGTTAATATTGAAGTCTCCACTTAAAATCATCGGTACATTATCATATTTTTCGCCAAATCTTTTTTCGAGTATTTCAGAACCTTATTTTATATAAATCATCAAATTTTCGAATAAAAATTGTTGTATCTGTCTCATAGATTTTTCAGGCGAAATATAAACGGCAGCCATTAGTGTGTATTGCCCATTCTCGGAATCGTAACGAGTAACGCATATTTCGCCTATATCAGAAACATTAACACCAATGCTTCTAGTGAATTTAGTATGTCCATATGTGAAGTAATGAAGTGTGACTTATCTTGAGTATTGTGATAAATAGCTACGCCTGTGCTGGAACTTCAGGTCTTATAACTTACAACATAGTTGAAATTCGGAATATCAAGTGGCTCTTCGTTTTTCATACGAATTTCTGACAAAAGCAGAACATTTGACTTTTTTTCGAAAGCATCATTTTTTAGGTCAGCTGCATGCGCATGCAAACTTTGACAATTGAATGAAAATATCGATAATCCTTTCTTGTTGAAGATGAATTTTAGAAAAGTTTTGATGACCGTTTGTAGTGTATTGTTTTGTAACCTTTTCAATTCTAACGTTAGATCCTCTCGATGACATGTTGATCTTTTATGATGTTTATTTGCATTAATAACCATATTTTAAACTTCAACGCTTTAATCTTTTATTATTATTAGATTTTCTAAAATTTTTAATTTCAAAATCCACGATAAAAATATGATTGAATAACTAGAAGCCTGTTTTACCAAGGTAGTAAGAAAAAGTCTAAACCACTGTGAAATACTAAACCGGATTGCGTGATGCATTGCAGAGGTTAAATATTAGAAAATAAATAATACAAAATTTTAAAACGCCAGAATAAATACGATTTAAAATAATTTTGAACAATATAAAATTTTCGAACGCCAAAATAAATACGAGTATTTAAAATAATTTTCTGTTATTTATTTTTTCTCTTAAAAATATTAGTTTATTTATTTAGTACTCACTATTGTACTGCACAATGATTCTTCAATTAAACGATTCAAATAATAATGAAACAAAAACACTTTGAACTTTTCACTAAATCCAATCAATTTCACTTATGAGATATACACAGCACTCTACGTCAGCTGTATAGCTACACATATACTGCTATAAGCATGTCAGTGACGCGAACGCACGAGATTTCACCCATCCCAAAAGTGTCTAAGGCGAACAGCCCATTGCGCGTGCGCCAGTCAGAGCATGTCGGTGACGCGAACCCATAAGATTTTCCACTACACAAAAGTGCCCAAAGCCGCTAAAGAAGTTTTCACTTCAATAACTCTAAGCAAAGTAAAATAAATGAAAAATAAGTCACTTTTGTGATGAAAAGCATTTCGCCACAAAAAAAAAATATCCCATATAAACAAAATATAAGAGAAATTTCCTTAGTACAAACTTCATTAGTTCAAGCCACAAATTGACCTTGAACCTTTGAAACATGCAATTGTTTATGTTAATGGTAAAGCAATAAACTGTGTTTTGGATAGTGAAACCTAGAGATTTTTGCTGGTAATTCCGATATGTGTTTCCAAACACGTAATGATGAATTCAGGGCAATTACTACTAACTCTGCATTCGGAGAGAATGTAAAAAAAATTAATCAATAATTCTTAATAGGAATTCACTGAACTATCCAACGGATTGTGTAGTGGCAATCACGAATAAAATTAAACGCTGAATCATTCCTTGTTTGTACGAGTTTTTATAATGGATAAATAGCAAATCTAATAAAAAAGACAACGATGGAATTTTTTTCCCCGAAAGGGCATATGTTTTTATGCAGCTCTCAAATGATGAAAAGGGCGTAGAGTGTGGGAAAGGAAAATGTTTTATTTTGATATACAGACTTCAATGATTTACTCTTTCATTTAGATCACAGTAAATTGAAAGTTGAATAAAATAATTATGGTTGCTCTGAAATGGTAAAAGCTGAATTTAAATTAAATGAAGACAATTTAAAATAAATTGAGGCATTAATTTATCACTGCAGTTCAGTGTCTGAGTGGTAGCATTTCGCACTTCCACGCCACAGGTCCGGGGTTCAAAACTCGGGCTGGGCAAGGTCGGCTCAGCCTTTCTTCACTTCAGTGGTTTCGATAAATGAGTATCAGGCTTGGTTGGGAACTAAACACAAGGGGGTTTTGCGTCAGACTGACTACAAAACATCTGCTCTTGCACCTCATCGCCCAAGGTCACGTTTTCTGAGATAGGCGCAGTTGTACTTGGCCAAAATAGACTGTTGCGACACTGAGTTTAGTTAAAAGTTTAATTTATCACAAGAATAAAATTCATTATGAATCCGTTTAGCAATTAGACTTACCGTGTTGCAAAATAGATGAAGTTTTGTAGACCACCAATGAGTCATATTTGAGGTGGATATAAGGGTTAAAATAAGAAAACAAAAGAAGAATAAAATTTAATTTTGGAACGTTGAATATGACTAGGAAAATGCAAAAAATGTCAACTTTGGAAGGTTAAAAACAATGAAGATAGAGCTACTATTGTCCGTCCTCAGCTTCCGTATGATGTAATAAATATTGATCTCATCACACCCATTCAGCCACCGTCCAGTAGAAAGCATAAACACATTCTATATAAGAATGAGCACACACCTTGTCTCGAAGCAATATCGCTCAGATCACTTGCAGCCAAAACTGTACCTGAAGGCTGTATTGCAAATATTTTCGGGAATAATTGCCAGTGATCAAGCCACGATTTTTAAGTCAACATTGACTCAAGAATTTGAATAAATATGAGGCTTCCGGGAAACGTTACCTACCCCCGCCCATATTGTTCAGCGTCACACCACGTTTCATGGATTGGAGTCAGTAACGTACACCCCCGCATCGACGGGGGGGGGGCAAAGTTCCAGGGGGCGAAAGTCTGACTCCCGCCAAGAGTACCTGCCCTTTTTTAAAATCCAACTTGGGGGCCTAAAACTTAACTTCGCAGAGGGGGGACAAATGTTCTCCTACGCCACTGAGTGGCATTGTTCAGTCAATGAATATATTCATTGTGCATTAAATTGGTTCGCGGTTAATAAGGGGGAAAAACTCTTTATCGTTATCTCCCTGAGCGAAAAAAATATTCTGCAATATAGAAATTAGGGAGAAAATAATTTTAAAGAATATAATATTCCCACAGAAAGGGGTTGAAATTTCGAAAAAATGGTAAAACTTTGTGAGGGTTAGATGATTTTTCACTCCAAATAAAAATATTTTTCTACAATATAAAAAACCAAAAGTGATCA
The DNA here is from genome assembly GCA_019973975.1 of Trichonephila clavata. Classification (NCBI taxonomy): domain Eukaryota; kingdom Metazoa; phylum Arthropoda; class Arachnida; order Araneae; family Nephilidae; genus Trichonephila; species Trichonephila clavata. The sequence continues at coordinate 44,832 of BMAO01014289.1, forward strand.
TTATTGATAAGTGAGTACTGAGAGAGAGTAGTGAATGTGGTAGGTACATTGTGCATGTGCATTGCAACATTTAATAACTCCAGCTCTCTACACGAAGTAACGAAAACGCTTTGAGTTCTTGGACACCTGCAACTTCCCATCACAGGGGCTAGGATCAGTTTTTAGGAGAAATGATCCCCACATGTGCAAAAACACCTACAGTCGTTTATATAGTGCGCGGACGTGTCTTGGATAGCCCCGGCAACCTTTGACACCAGGATAAGCCCACTCCACCTACGGCCGGATGTAATGAGAAGAAAATGCGCCGACAGCGGTCAACCCCAAAACCCGAGCGGGGACCGAGACAGAAAGGAGAGTTCGAGCGGAAACTTCGCGGTGAACAGACCACAAGACTCCTCCCTCACAAAGCAATAGAAATTGGGGCTCCAAAATAATCTAATTATACTAAGTTTTAAATTAATGTAAACAATAGCTGTGACTTATTAAACTAAATTTTTATTTTTCAAATCACGCTACCTTTATTTGTTTCAAACGTCACAACGGTCATATCAGTCCGATCCATGCTTTATTTTCGTCTTCCACTCTTTAGTTTTGAACAGTAGGGTTTTTTTTTCTTTTTTTTTTCTTTTAAAAAAAAACCATTTAGTAATAAGAAGCTATCAAATGTATCTGATGTTTTTTCTTGTAACTATTTTGTTCGTATCCTATTATCGCTATAAATGTAAAAATGTGCTAAAACATCTGTTTTTCTTCTTTGGTTACACCATAAAAAATTTTCAAATACCTAAACTTCATTCTCCTTGCGGCAGTACTTAACATAAATTTTTTTTTTTAAATTTTACTGTTCTCTTTATCTATGTACCGGAAAACATCTTTTCAGCATAGGAAGGCTTAGGAATTCTGGAAAAAGATTATCGATCCGTCCTATTGTGTACTTTACCGCAATTGAACATGAGACCAGTACGCAACTTAAGTTGTTTTACCTATGGTTCGTCTATTTGTTCAGGCCTCCACCGCGCGTTATTCCAGAAGGACCTGACCTCATATCACACGACGAAGTCTCAAGCCTGTTCAGAATTAGTATCACCTGGCCTGCAGCCTCAGCCGATCTCTGTGTATAAACGATTATCGGACGTATTCTGCAACGAGCACTAAGCGCTCATGCAGTAGAACAATGTAAAAGCGTTTTCGACACATGGAACCTGTGGCGGTATCTAAAAATAAGCCAGTAACAGACTCCGGACAGGAGTGATCACTTTTGCTAGTGGTATTTTACGTGCTTACAGATCGGAAGATCAAATCTCCGACGTTGGTGACCTTGGCTGAAAAGAAAAACGCAAACCTTCTGATGTGTCGTGGCGCCATCTACCCACAAAAAGAGCATCAAAACTCGTCAGACCCACTTGACGCACGCAGCAAAGTTGTCAGACTCACTTGGCGCAACAATAGCTCACACACTCGCCATAACAACAAGTATCTCGTTCGTTTGCCTATCCACCGACTCAATGGTGGGGAAGTATTGTGGTGGTATCTAAAAATAAGCCAGTAACAGCCTCCGGACAGGAGTGATCACTTTTGTCTATTGGTATGTTGCGTGCTTACTATCCTTCCCAAACGCCTAGAAATACAACGTATATTTTGGGGGGGGGAAACCCATCTCACACATCCTTAGAAGAACAAATCTCAAAATAATGCATTTGTACAGTAGATCAACGATTTTTTTTTTTTTTTTTGTATTTTATCTGTTCTTGTTATATTTCCTACAAAAGAATTTCATCATAAAATTAATGCACACTCGAACCACCATATACAAACATCTATATTGCGAATTTTTCTGTATAGTGAACTTTTTCCTGGAACCAAGAACATTTCACGATTTTTTTTCGCAAAATAACCTCCCAATAGTGAAGTGCATTTTCTATTTAACGAATTTTTTCTCTTGCGATTCAGTTTTTTTCTCCCTATTTTTAAAGTATTTCTGGACATTTCAAGTTATTCTCTCTTTTAACACATTTTATGGTGAATATAACTCTTGAACTGGTTTTATTAGGTGTCTAACTTTCAAAGAGCAATAGGATTATGTACGTTTCATTCAAGAATTGCAACCTTTAACTCTCATGTCCAATTCACTAGAAACATCTTCGAGAAAACACTTCACCCACAGGGGATTTGCTTCGTGTTCTTGAACTGATCTCCGTTCATTCGTTGTGTTGATCAGTTCTACTGGTAACTTCGTTCCTTGTTGCTCGAAAATGTAAAAAAGTAAGTGCTTGAGCATCAAACAAAATAAAATTTAATTTTTCAGGAAGTGAATAAAGGCGTCAAGAAAAAGGATTTTGCAATCAACTACTATAAGAAATCGAAATAAGTTATGATTCATGAAATTCTCGTTCAAAACGTTTTTGATCATTGCATCTATGAATAATTCGACGAGGCAGTTTAGGATACACACAATGCGAGATAAAAAATTTCCAATCTCTAGACCAGGGGTCGGCAACCTATGGCACGCGTGCCAGATGTGGCACACGAAGCAATTCTCAGTGGCACGCCACCATTCTACAAAATTATAAGATAAAATTAAATCGTTCTGTTTCTCCTTTCAACACCTTACACATTTTTTATATAAAGGGTTTTTTTTCACTTTCTGTTTGTTCACTGCCGTAACACGATTCTACTGAATCAGCTTGCTTGTAGTTTGTTTGATTTATGTACAAGAAAAAAAAATCCTGCGTTTAAATGTGACATAATTAGTATTAAATATTCAAAGCAAATAAAAATTGCTGAGTAATATTTATAAAATGAAGTATCGCTCATTACGGCTCAGTGAATAAAAAAGAAAGTAGTTTGTTCTCATATGAAATATATTTGGAGTCCACTATTAAGAATCCTGTGTCAAATTGAAAGTCACAAATTATACCCTTTATATTGCAATATTAACTAGAGCTCTGCAGGTACAAGGTTCACTTTTAAAATTTAAATTTTGTATTTAACTTTGTTGCATGAACACTTATATTTTCTGTTGTTTATTTCTTATTTCATAAGTATTTGTAAGAATGCAGAATATATGTACAATTTTTCCCCCCCATCTATATTGAAGAGTAGTCATATTTTAAGTTTTACTCCTTATTTAAAAAAAAAACGAGTCTTACAGTAGTCGCATATGATGTGTAACATCTGACTTGTTATCATGGTAAATACGCAACAGAGACTTTAATCCTGAAAGAAATGAATCGGTTATGACTGGAAATAATTTTCTATCGAATAATTATATCTTTAATGAAAATTTTATTTAATTAGCACAAGGAGTAATGCCATTTTTTATCAAAAATATTTATTCTAGTACAATTTGGGGAAAGCGGAGACAATAGATTTATGAAAACTAAAGTATGACACATATACTTGTGATTTCAAAGTATTTAAAAACCGTTGAAAAACGGCGTCAATAACAGTACCACTGTTAGTTGTCGAAGCATTTCGATTAGTGTTCATTTCGTGCTTGAGTTCATCTTTCAGAAAAGCTATGAGCAGCTCAGCTTCTGGCTAACTGAAGTTAACGTTAAAATCACCACTCAAAATCATGGGAAGGGAGTGATAGTTTTTTTTTATTTAAAGAGCAGAACCACCTTCGGTATACGGTAACGGTACAAAATGCAGGAAATCTTTAATTTTTTTAACAGATTCAAAGAAATGTATGCGACCACCACAATGACAAGACATGCTGGTACGTGCGGTAGGCGGGCGTCTTAATTGCTACTACAGTTGGACCCTCAGACGAGGGTAGCGAAGAAACACCGTCAAGCGCATGCTTAAAAATTAGAAATATTAGAAAAAATCAAAAATACCCGTTTACTTAATTAGTTTTTTATTAATCGAGAAATCTTTTTTAATCACAATTAAAAATATTTTATTGACAGCGACAGGAATTAACCCCCAAGAATAAAAATGATAAGCACTTAAATATTTATTCTAATAATTCCATATTACTTACTCCTATTTTTTTAAGAATGATGAGCGTTGTCAGACGCTTGCCAGGAAATATAATTATTAATATAGAGAGTTAACACATATATAAATATATCCTCAGAGAGAGAGAGAGATTTCAAACACAACGAGCCCTGAGACTTGGACATTTGAGCGTAATAATCACAAGTTTATTCTGGATGAAGTCTAATAAGACTTGCTGGTGTGTGCGGTAGGTGGGCGTCTTAATTGCTAATAGAGTTGGACCCGGAGACGAGGCTAGCGAAGAGACACACCCAAGGCGCTGAATTGGTCAAATCAAACAGCGCGCGCTTCCCCCGACTTCCTGTTACGCATTTCCGTCCCTTTTCATGAAATCACTCCAACAAATATCCAGCAACCGAGAGTAAAGATGTTACACATCAATAATATTGTATACTGTGGAAAACTCCGCTTAAAATATTTAGAATATCTAGTTTCTAGTCTCACGGTATCTAGTAGTTTATGTGTTACATTAAGTGTTCACGGCACAAATTAAAACAGTTAACAGTTAAAAAAAAATTCTTAGATTTGTAAATAATTATTTCTCTTTATACATGACTCTTAAGGGTCCCGTAGACAGAAATTCCAACTCTAAAACGATGAAAGTGCCCTCTTCTGGGAAGGGGAATGGGCGTTTCTAAAAGAAAGGCCAAGTACTCATGAGTACTGGTCTTAATTTATTATTCGAAATAAATCTACGTTTCTGTGAATATTTATTTTTTTTAGACTCACCTAAAGAAAAACCTTCTTTGTTTGACCTAAGTTAGCCTTCGAATTTTGGCACCCTTGGTGTAAAATAAGTGGTTTTTAAAATAAATTTCATTTCTAAAGCTTATTTTAAACTTACAGTAGAACGTCGTTTATTCGAACGTTTATTATCCGGAGCGTCAAATATCCGAACCAGAGTTTGGAAACGTTTTCGAACAGTGCAATGCTAAGCATTTGTTTCCTGTGAGGCCAAAAGTGACGGGAAAACCCAAGGTGAGGGATATTTGGGGAATTTCAGTTGTGTGATATGGTAAACATCTGCACGAAATATTAGGTCAGTTTGTGAGGGGGTGTATACGTGCTCTTTTGTTGAGTTTTGATGATGTAGAAACCCAGAAAGCATGCGATCCAGAAAACTGTGGATTTCAAATGCTACATAATGACGAGATAGTGACTTCCGTGCAAGAAGAATCCGACCGTGTCGACGATTAAACGGATAAAGACGAGGACAACAACAGCAACAACGAAAGTAACAAGGGTCCATCAAATGCTGACACATTTTCTGAGTTAGAGACAGCTATGGAGTGGTACGAACAACAATCAGAGTACTATCGTACTCAACTACTGCTGCTGAAGAGAATCACAGACCTTGCATTGAAAAAACGAAGGTGTACAATGGTGCAGCGAAAAATAAGTGATTATTTTCCGCAATCAAGGTAAAATTGCGACGTTTTGCTTCTATTTGGCCTTTTCTTCAAGCACGTTTCTCGCATGTGATTATTTTCAATATTTGTATAGTGTCCAGTATCATATACTGCATGGATCGCATTCGGTTTTCTGTTATCCGAACAATCGGGTATCCGAACGGTGCCCGGTCCCAATTGATTCGGATAAACGACGTTCTACTGTATTCGGTATAATATTTAAGTTTAGAAGTTAAGATGTAAATTAGGAAGTACAGCAGAAGGATATAAAAATTTGAATTCAAATAACAACATGTTTTATAAAAACGTGAAATGGAAAAGTTAAAAAATCTCTTATCAGCAGAAATAAATGATATTTACACAAACAAATCACGAATTATTACATACCACATTATACAATAATGGTCAGTTTAAAGATTGGCCTGACTTGTGTGACCGGTGGTAACTATTCTAAAAATGGATTTTAAATTTGCTACACATTTGATATTTGAGGCATTCCTTCGATTTTCTTACTTTTTAAAATAGAATTCCGAATCTCAATAAGTGATAAGTTAACCCTTATTCCTCTTTGTAGGAAAATTTTTTTGTATTTCTTTACTTTCGCGTGAAGTACGAAATGAAGTACAGGTAGCGAGGTATTTGAAGTTCAGACTCTCAGAAAGAATTGTCAACAGTTTTTTTTATAGGAAATAAGAAAAATAGGATCACAAAGGTTCTAACATCACGTAAAAGAATGAACTTCCATGTCTTGGAGAAGAGTAAAAATCGTTCTTGTTATTTTTTTTTATCGACTTGACAAGAGAATTCAGAAAACTAACTCGTAAAGAAACTGCATTTTGTCAAGAACTGTAATTCCCGTTTGAGAATTCTGAAACTTTCCATTCCAATTCGGTTGAAAATGAAAAACCAAATTTGTTTTTTCTAAAGGAAAAAAAAAAAAAAAAAAAACCCAACAGTCACAGATTTGAATCTTGGAAAGGTTGAGATTTTTTTTTTTGCTTCAGAAAAAAAAGAAAGAAAGAAAAGAAAAGAGAAAAGGATTGTTGGGTGGAGTCCGTAGATTGTAAATAAGAAAAAGATGCATTTATTTTATGTAACAAAGGGAAAAATTAAACTGAAAGTACATCAAAAGATAGGGAAATGAATAAATTTTAAACAATTCTTACATTTGTTGAACACAGAGTAGTTTCTCTTTAAAAGTAAAAGGGGATTACTATTTTTACTCATTTCTAAAGCATTAAAGTTAAAATTTGTAGTTGGGCTGCCAAAATACATTTTAGGGTGACGCCTGAAGATTAGCACTTAGTAATTATATACCGAAATATTCAAAATTGTAGTTGACGGGGTATGCATATTAAGTCTTCTACTGACTATAACTATGAGAACTAGATGATGCAAATGTATTATTACTTAATGTATTTTGAATTGCATAACAAATGCATCATTTGATGTTATTATAATTGTGGCCATTATTATTATGTTTGTAACTTCCGTTTTGCTTTAAATGCGGTTTTAAAAAGTGGGATTTTTTTTCTGCTTAATATGTAGGTAAGTACATATTCCGTATTTATTATAAAGTTACATTAAATATTGTAGACATTTTTCTTAGCTCACCACACCTACGCCACTTGGGTGTTGCAACACCTTGAAAAAATTAAAAGAAACCTGTGTCCTAGAAAAGTCTGCCCACATCTGACATAAAGAAATATATTTCAATCGAAGAATGTGAGAAGTAGCGTTATTTAAAATAAAGCGATGATTTCAATACACTCATTAAAACAGATCTTTATTTTTAAGTTGATGTAACCACCACAAACCGGTAAGAAAAATTTTATTTATATTTTTAAATCTAAAATACTACTCCTTCGGAGACAAAACAATACTCAGACCCAGAATCTTATAAATCGAGGAAGATAAACGATTCACACTTTGTTATTATTAGAGTATACTTTAATACAGGGGGTTGGCAACCTATGACACGCGTGCCACATATGACACGCGGTACAATTCTCGGTGGCACTCTGCACTATTCTATAAATTTCTCAATTTTTGAGTGGATGGAAATTGATAAGTTTGTAATGGACTTTACTTGACAAACATCTTTAGAATTATGGACATTTACAAAATTACAAAAAAAATCTGAAAAATAACTCTTGAGATAAATTGGCAGCTATTTTGTAAATTATTGAACGTCATTGCTGTAGAGATTTAATTGTATGAAGCTACATGTGCACTGTTTTCCGCTTTTCGTTTTACATATCCAAGGGAAAAAAATCTTTCCTCATATGAAAAATATTTCAAGTCAGCTAAGAAATTGTTCAACAGCCGAATACTCAGAATCCTGTACCCCTGATTTTACGATATCAATGTAGAACGGTGCAAGCCTTAAGTTCTCATTAAAATTTTTATATTATCTTTTATTTAAATATAATGAAGGTATACTTAAATTTTATGTTTTTTCTATTTCTTATTTTAATAAATTCCTTTTATTCATAACATGTTGTTGTTGTTGTTGTTGCTAATGCCACCTGCCTGACGAAATCAGATCGAGGCCCACGAAATTCATCATGGCATCGGGCTATATTGTACGCCTGTCGTTAGCCGTAGCTTTGAGCACCATGCAGGTGACAGAACGTTTTGGCTAGGTTCCACCCCAATTTTGAGGGAGAACACCCTGGGAGTGGACAGGGGTTTTCCACCTCTCTTCCCCTTCCACCAACCACACGAGAGGACTTACGGCTCGACGGCTATTTAGAGAAACCCCATGCCGCGCGAAGGCACTATACATTTACAAACATCCATGTCTTCTCCGGGATTCGAACCCAGGCCCTACGGCACAGAAGCCAGCGTCGCTAACCACTATACCGGATGGGCGATTTTAATTTTTTAATTTTTGTTGAAGTAATATTTCGATTTTATGCTGTTTATTTTTATGTTAAGAAATTTCTTTGAATGATGCAAAATTAATATAAAATAAAACTTGAATCTATATTATTGACATTTATACTATAACATTACATGCATTATCCTGGGAATCGAATTGTTTCAAAAATGTTCTACTGTGTGGCACGCTGAGTCATATTAGTAGGTTGGTTTGGCACGCCACAGCTGAAAGGTTGCCCATTTGCAGTACAAAAAAAGACCAATCATTTTTCTTTTTGGCACCAGTATATTTACTGATCTTCTCTTAGACCTTCAAACTAACTACTGTCGTCAGTTCCCTGCTCCCCCTCCCCTCTCACGTAATATCTCATTTTCATTCAGTGAAGTCATAAGCCACGCATTTCCGCGTTAGGCTTTTTTTTCATGTTTTAGAATATTATGGTACTTGGAAAAGCAGAGAGCATATTTTTAATCAGGGGCTCTAAAACTGTGGTTCGCTGATCCGGCGGGTCCCCATCGCCTGTTCAGGAGGACCGCGAAGGGGTGTCATTTAATGTTAAGATTTCACTCTATTACAAACACTGTAAAGCCTCGTGGAAAAAATTGAGAGATGTGCCATTCTAGATTAAATCACTTAATTGTCTCCAATGAAAAAAAAAACCTAATAGAACAATGTATTTTGATCAAGAATATTGTTTCAGTTCTTTTATAGTTTGCAATTACATAGTCATTATTGCAACGTAATGTTTTTTAATTAACACGCGTTTAGAAGTTTCACTTGCATGTAACGGAATCTTAGAACTCGATTTTTACCCACTAAAAAGATCGGATTCATTCGAAATTTCGCACACTTGTCAAGGACTGATGACAATACAATAATTTCATAATTTTGTCCATTGTTTCTTTTCAGGAATCGTCAGGAATAAGGAATAATCAGATTTGGCGACAATTCCATATACCATTTTCAGATTTGGCGACTAATTCCAGATTTAGCGACTAAAAGAATAAGATGTAACCCCAAAGCGAGTGTTTTTAATTTAAAGCTAATTTTTTGCAAGTGTAAAATACACTTGTGGTTAATACAAATAAGACAAACAAAATGTTTTCTTTATGTGTGAAAGGGAAGGATGGGCGTGTGTTAGCAATTTCTAACCATAATATAAACATTTTTTTGAAAATGAAAATTAAAAAAAAAGGCTCGTGAATGTGAAAAAAAATAATTTATCTTCTAACTGCTAAATATTTTTTTATTTTTATAAAGCAATACGTTTAGAAATGATGATACAAATTAACATTAAAGCGATACGTTTAAAAGGGGATAATACTATTGACACTTAATATTATCATGCTTTTATTAACTCGCTTTCTTGAATGTCTGTCCGGGTGGAATTTTGTAATTGATTAAACTGTGTGACTTTCCGATGAGGTAGAGACTTGAAATTTGGACCATAGCTAAGAAGTAGATGACAGTTCATAAAAATGTGGAAAAAGAAAAAATAGAAAAAGAGGAATTTTATACTTTTTAGTCCATTTTAAAAACATGGTACATTAAATTTTTTAAATTCAAACATTTTCTTCTTTTCAAATTTTTAATTGTTTGACCTGTTCTATAGAGACGGGATCTAATATAACGATACGGGACTCATCCGAGGCTCCTAACGGGGAGAATAAATACACTTCAGACCCATTAATTTATATCCATTGAAGAGCAAGACTTATTCCAGCAGCCACGTAATTCCGGCTCCAAATATCAAACTCAAGGATAAATTCAACAGTGAATAAATGATAGTTTAAAAAACACGAATGAAAAATGAAAAATAAATTATAGTTTAAAAAACTAAAGAACACTCTTTTATACTGATTCGAACTAAAAAGAAGAAAAAAATTCTTAATATAAGAATAAAATGATGAACGAGAAAATTAATGTCATTGGGGTAAAAGCGTGGGGTACTTTGTACTACATTTTTACACTAACTCAGCATTTCGGAATCGAAGTTAGAAACTGTAACAATTGATATATTTATAGAACACCCCACGTCCCCCCTCCCCAATGATATTAATTCTCTATTTCATCATTTTATTCTTATATTAAGAATTTTTTTTTTTAAACTTTTTAGTTGGAATCCGTATAAAAGAGTGTTCTTCAGTTTTTTTAAACTATAATTTATTTTTAAAAAAGAATGTATTATAGAATAATGTAAAAGAATTATTAAAGGCTGTTGAACACTGACAAGCAATAATTATATGATTTTGCTTACGCTATTGACGTATATTTTTTTCATCCATGTTAAACTTTCAGAGGCCGTTGCCCTCTGCTTCCGTTTTATTCTGCATATAAAATTGCCTCCCGTTTCATACTTGCGTCATACTGAATTCGTCTTGATATTGTTACCGATATCTTTTAGATTTAGGGGTTAAAAAAAGCGTATACAAAAAAAATATTCTAAAATACGAGCGCACAACGATATTTAGGATAAACTGAATGCTGATGATAAACTGCGGAGTGGGATTAGTCATCAAAGCAAGCGACCAGAGTGTAAGGTTACTTTTTTCTTTTTGAAAGGGGAGAAATTCAACTCACTTTTCCATTTCTCCCGTCCAACAAATGTTTTGCCTTCGATTCTAAGCCGTATCCGATTTTCAGAAACATTAACACTGGAAAAAAATTATTGCTTAGATTCGAGTAAATACGGTATATATTATTTTGTGATATAAAAATGTTCTTCTCACAAATTCTTTCCTTTGTTGTGGCTGTGGTAACCTAGTGGTCATGGTCACGATCTCGTGGTCAGCATGTCATAAAAAAGCGCGAGCCTTAGTGCAACTGAAGATCCCGTGTAGCGGGGCTGATGTACATTAAATCTGTCGAACTCACTGCGTGTTGGTATGGTGTGGTAGTTAGGAAAGAGGGTATTAGCTCAGGTGGTGTCCTCATCCCCTTACCGAGGTCACCAATAGCCATCGTGCTGCTTTATATTGGGAAGTTAATAAACACACACACACACTCGCTCATTCATTCATTCACTATACATGCAAAAGTCACAATTGAAATCAATCAAGCAAACGAATATTTTTCAAATCATTACTTTAATTTGTGTTTTGAAAGAAAAGCTAAGCATTTTATTACACAGCACAATTTTTGAAATTTACGTCTATAGAATAGATTTTTCAAAAAAAAATTTCAATTTGTTTTAAATTTCTTAGCATTTATAAAGTGATAAAATAATCTACTTAAATCTACAAACATAGCTTTACATACATCTTTTTGTAATTTTATCCATAAGTTTAAAATATTTTAATTAAGATTTAAAAGATATCAACAGAGAGAGAGGTAATTTCAATAATGAAATGCACATTTGTGCGTGTTGTATATTCTGTTACTGATTTTTTTTTCTTTTTTTTAAATCTGTTCTCTGATATTACCAAAATTATCTATGTATTGCTGCTAGAAATGTTAAAGCACTTTAAAACCACCATAAAAATTTATTTAATCCAATATTGGCAAGTAACTTAACCTCTTTGTTAAATTGTTCTACAGAGGAGTTTTTTGTTGTTGTTGTTGTTGTTGTTTACTTTCAAATCAAATTAGAGAAATACTATTCTTAATTTTAAAAGATAAGTGAATTATGTGCATTTTTACTGTTAACCTTAATAATACTATTTATTCCGCATGAATGGTACTTAAAATTAAGTTTGTACTTTCCTTTTTATCTAAGAAGAAAAACTCAATTATTACCCCGATTAAATGAGTCGCTTAATGAATGAATATACATGAAAGAAAGAATATTTATCAAGGGAAAAAGTTAAAAAAGTTCTTAGTTAAACAATTTTCTTAATTAAGGGACTTTTTAAACTTTTTCCTGCATTTTTTAAAAATTAAAATTAGCTATACAGAAATAACTGAAAATACTCAGTCATCAGATCGTTCCTCTTTCTTTTTAAATATGTTGATTCAACTTACAAAAAAGTTTTCAGTTTTTTGGTCGGTCTTTTTAAGTACGTTGATTAAACTAATTCTTACATCTAATAAGGGAATATTTTTTCTTATATTACACACAAATGAATATTTAGTCTCATTACAAATAAATTTATTTCTTTTAAAGCAAATACAAAACCCATAAAATATCCAATATACTTAAAAGGGTAAGGGATTGTTTTAGGGTAAAATAATTGTTTTAAGTGTTACTGCAATTTTATTCTAACATATACTTCCTGAGAAATTTTAGAGTTCATTTTAATGGATTATAAACCTTTAGAAAAAAATCCATTTCTTAATTCCATTGTAGAAAATCATCATTTTTTTTTTTTTTAATTCTCATCTATTTGGAAGATGCATATAAAAATAACTAAAATTTAATTATTTTTGAGAAAATGAATATTTTGATCGGAACCAGAACCGGAACTGAACTAATAAAACAAATATTGGCTTATTTCGGTTCGTTATATTTGCAGTCATTTTGTTACTGTACCAACTTATCAATATTTTCTACTTTAATGACAACCATATAATTATCATTACGTGTACATTACTTCTCCATTTCCTGTTTTGATGTTCACTAGAACTTTTCTGTTTCAGTTTCGCATGCAACTACTACTAGAAGGCAGATTTAATTCAGTTGAATTAACTAGTATAGATGAATTTTAAGAAAATATCAGTCTGGGTTATATTTTTCGCATTTCAGCATGCGATCATCCACGGTTGTTTGCATGCACTGTTTAGACAGACAAACCAATCCTGAACCTAATTGTCAAATGCGATTTTGATAATGGACAACAATGCCAATGCTCGCCGTTCTCTACTCACCACTCATAGTTAGTTAATTGTATCAATTAATCTTCTAAATTTTGATAGAATTACATTTTTTTGTGTTTTATAGAATTATATTTTATGTAGTACAAATAATAATATACATAAAACAAAAATTATTCATTCGGAACTGAACCGAAAACCGTTATTTTTGGTGGAACTAATAGTGGAACTAAACCGATATATATATACATTTTTAGTTGAACCGGAACGAAAAAAATTACGGTTCGAAGCCATGTATTTTGTTCTAATCAAAGTACGACGTCCATTGTACTAACAAAGCAATGACACATCTGGCTGTTATAATCCGTGAACAAGCGAAGCCACCACTTTGAACAGATCAAGGATGTAACAAAGCTCATTTCTAGTTCATTGATTAATTGCAACCTCTGGCTCATTTAAATAATTTAAACAGTAAATGTATAATCAATTAGTATAAGGATACTCTGTTAAAAAAAAAATATGAACAATAAGATGAGCTAGGTCTTTTAGAAAACATTTGAGACATTTATACTTTGCTTAGATTTTGTAACTTTGAAAGTTTTATGTTTAAATTTTGTACTGTAGTATTTGGCAATGACAATGAGGGATTTGGTTAACTATATAGCTCAGTGAAATCTATAATTAATGGTACATATAATAATACATAATACATATAATACTACATATAATAATGGTACATATTATGTAACTTATTATGTGTCGTGGGTTTAATCACTTGGTATGATTAATTAGTATGAAAATTTGAAATATAGTAATTTGTTATTTACTTATGTTGGCAAAAAGACCAAATTTAAACACACTTTATAAACATTTGGTAATTTATGAGAAATACGACTTATAGTCTGTAAATGTAATAAATGAAGTAAAGTGACGAATGATATTGACAAAAGCAGTGGCGTAACGGAAAACATTAGGCCCCCCACCCTGCAAAGTCAGGTTTTGGGCCCCAAGCCTTAATACGTACTTGGAGTCAATCAGGCTTTGGACCCCTTAGAATCCCTGCCACCCCGTCGCAATACGAAGTTTGCGGGAGTGTACGTTACGCCACTGAATAAGAAATAGTACATGGGAGAAAATTGTGAAAGATTGTTACAGCAAAAACAGCAAATGCTATAGAAAAAAACGAATATTCACTGGAACACATTGAAGTTGTAAGTCCTGTTAATCACGTAAAAGAATGTACAGTTATTTGAAAATGAAATTGTTTAAATTTTTTCTTATATGAAATTAAGAAATGAAATAAAAAAATGGACTTTTAATCATATAATATAAATTCAATACTTAACGAAAACATTTTAAAACAAATCACAGTAGTTAATTATTTGCATTTTAAAATTTAACCAAACTTACAAAGGAATAATGATGGTATTTTTGTTCATAAAATGAATATTTTTTTATATTATACCGACATACACATATTAAAAATAAGAGGATACAATATATATATATATATATATATAGCTATTTTTAACAATAATTAAAAAAGGAAATGTAAAATTCAATGCAAATTTTATAAGTACCAGAGAAATATTTTTGTTTTCCAAGATATTGCACAGATCTTAATTTATTTTTCAATTAAAGAGACTTGGTTCACACTATATTAGGTTTTATTGTGAACAAAAGTATAAGAAGTCGTTCTGCGCTGGTGTTTGTAACGACTCCATATCATGTCATGCGAACTTTCTGTTTCTTCGAAATTTGCAATGGAGGTGAATCACAACCTCTGACAATAAAGTTCGGTGAATAGTCCTGTAACATTAACGCAGATGAAATATTAACGAAAGTTACCTTACTGTCCTTCGAAATAATCACCTCCCATAACTATGCACCGCTGAGATCTGCTATACATGTTCTGGAAACTTTCCAAGAAGTCTTCTTTTAGGATAGAGTTCAAAAGCCTCGTCACGTTTCTTTGGATGTCAGGAATATCGTCAAATCTCTTTCCTTTCAAAGCGAGTTTGAGTCATGGGAAAAGGAAAAAGTCTGGAGGATTGAAATTTGGCGAGTATGCTGGATGTTCAATTTGCACCTAACCCTTTTCTGCCAGAAACTATTTGACGATATTGGCTGTCTGAGGACGAGCATTGTCGTCAACAAAAAACCATGAACCTTTGTGCGTACTGGGGTCGTACCCTAAGTATTTTTCATCCCTAAATACTGGGTAACAATTTGTCGTATGGATTCCCGGTTAATCTGCAGTTATCACTTGTCATGTGCACAGTTAATCGGTGATCTTTCGGAATTAATTTCCTTACTTTCTCAATGTTTTTCGTCTCTAACGGAGGTCACCTGTCTTCCGCTACGGGTTTTGCCAGAAATACTTTCCGGTCTTCTCGAAAACGGGTGAACCACTTGTACACACACTTTATGAAAATTGCTTGATCTTCATGAATACATACCAGCATCGCTTAAGTATCTTTCGGTGTCTTATCAAGCTTAAAATAAAACTTCAAACTGATATTTTGTTCCTTCATTTTCCTATTCCCAGCTAAGAACCAACGAACTGAAAAAGCACTTTGTAAAACAAGTCTTGCGTGGAACACAAACGACGCTCGACTAAATAACGGTGGTGACAGAGGATCAAATCTGCCTCTACGCACCTGCAGCGTTTCGTTTCGCCAGTGTTGCCAGATCGGTCGTTCTGACTTCATTCACCGAACTTTATTGGCAGAGGTTGTAGTTGGTTGGTTGTTCTTATACTTTCTAAACTGTAAATAAAGTACTTTAGTCTAATTAATATAGAACTTATTTTAAACCTATAATACCAGTGTTGTACAACTTTAGCTCATGAATATAAATTTAGAATTTAATTTTATGCACAACAAGTTGGTTAGAGTACACGAATCACATTTTGTTAGCCATTGGGTTAGAATATGATGTGTATTCTCAGCTGCAATGTTCAAATCGATATATATGTTTATATTCTCCAAATTTTACATTTTAATACTTTAAGGACTACAGCTAAATTAGTTTCATTTTTGTGTGCACATTTCGAATTTTGGCTCAGAATTAAGCAAAGATGTAGCTGATTTAAGAATGCAAACTTAAGGTATCGACTACTTACGACAACTTTCTTTTAAAAAAAGGAGGTATGGGGATTTTATATGGAACTAGTCGCCAAATTTAAAAATGATATATGCAATAAGTCGCCAAATCTGGACGTGATATACGGATTTGTCGCCAATCTGGTTATCCTTATTTCTGACGATCCTGAAAGGACAATGGAACAAAACTATGACATTATTGTATTGTCATCGGTCCTTGACAAGTGTGCGAAATTTCGAATGAATCCGATCTTTTAAGTGGGTAAAAATCGAGTTATAAGATTCCGTTACATGCAAGTGAAACTTATAAAAGCGTGTTAAAAATTACGCTACCTCAAAGACATTCATCGCTTGTGTACAATAAATTAAGAAGATTAAAACTCCTGGCAATTGAAATTTACTTTTTACCTAGAAATGTTTGAATTAATGATCGTACAATTTGCTTTTTGTTTTCATACCAATCGAACTTTTTTCTCCAAGCTTCCCCGTGTGAATAATTACGAGTAGATAAAGAATAATGCTTTCTTAACGATGCTAATATTTCTTTGAGACTTCTTAGTTTCTGAAAATTTTCAGTGTACGATGTTGATGCTTGTGAATTTGTACCCGTAGACAAAATAATTCCTCTAAATTAATCAACTTCTTAAACCGTGATACTTGTTGCGTTCTGTGATTCGGATCATACTATATCCAATCAATCTCTTTATGTTTATGGGTCAGATTTCTCCTAACTCATTGGTGAATCAAAACGTTCTAATTCTCTAAATAAATTCTCCAACCTGGATAACGAATAAAAATTTCACATTTTGTTTTTGCATTGCCTGGTCAAAGATGCGTGTATGCGACCTGTGGCTATTTGATTTTGAGCAAATTGAGTTTTTCTGGTTTTACTCAAAGCGAAAATTTAACAATCAACAACGAAACAATAAACAAAAAAATAGTGAACATCAAAAAGGATTTAGATTTTTTTAATTAATAATAGGAACTTGAATACAGTTATTCCCCGAACTTACACGATGGGTGGGAATGAGTAATAACTGCGTAAGTCGAGTATAATGGGGAAATTCGCGACTGACTGGCACCAGCGAGTAATCACGTGACAAATTGGGCAACAATTGCACGTGCTTTTCAATACCGTGGTAGAATCCAATACGCAAGTTGTTGACATTCTTTAGCTTTAATCTATCTAATTAAAATATATGATATCATTGTATTTTATGCATTATTCTAGTGTATATATTTGTTAGGAAAAACTCTCAACAACTCTTTGATATAATTTTTGCTGTATTCTGATTTATTTATCTAATTAAGGTATTCGTCTGCTTCAAATAGTGTTAGCTGGTATATTTATTTAGGTTGGATCCTAGCACTTGGTACACAGCTAATAGTTATTTTAATTCTTAATTAATTTAATAGTTATTAATTATATATTTTTGCGCAAGAATGGCTTACAGTATATAGGATCAATACAACTTCTTTTAAAAAAATTGAAACTGTTTGACTATCGAATAGCAATTGTATCGTTTCATTAAAAAGAACTCACTATTATTATCAAATAGAGTCAGTTAAGTGTATATAATATAAAAAAATGTCTGTTTATAATTTTAATTCATAATTCAAAGTCAAGAGAAAATATTTATTCTGAAATAAAACAATTTGATGATATTTGTAAAGGAATGTTTACAAAAATTAAATAAATTTTCTTTGATTTTACATTTTACAAATATTGATTTCTAAATAATTAATAATTATTATTTACTGTTAAAAATTGATGTCATTTCTTTCTTAAATTAAATAAAATATTCTTAAGGGGAATGATACCATCGCAAAAGGCAACAATTTTTAGAAATGATCAAATTTAATTTGATGATGAGTTGTTATCTTATTTTTTTATTGGAAGTACATTTTAAACTTGCAAAAACGTTTGTTTCTTGAAGCCTGTGTATATAGATTATTAGGTAATATGAAAGTTTTAGATAAATGTAGATAATTATTTTTTTGGTGAAAGTGTATTTTTTTCCATCGCCTTTTCTCTCCCCCCCCCCCTTTTATACATAAAATATTAGAGTTGATATGGTATTTATCCTGTCATGAAATGAATTTTTTTAACACTATATTTACATCAAGTTTGCCTACCTACACTTAAAATTCGAATGAATATTTATTTTACTGTGGAACAGTTACTGGATGAAAATGAATTTTATTTTTACACTGCATTGCATATATATGTATGTGTTTTACAATATTATGGAGCATTTAAAGATATTTGAAATGTTTCTAATAAAATAACATTCTCCATCTTTGACTGTCTGATTTACTTAGTAATTGTTCTTTAAAATGTCTGGAATTTTTTTTAGAAATAATTGTCTAAAGTAATAAAAGAAAATACTATTTCATTTTTAGTTAAAGCAATGATTCATATTAACATATAATTTTCAGGATATATTCATTGTAATGTGATTATCCATTATTATGAGTTATTTAATTACATATAAAGTACATAATCAGAGCTAATAATTAACTAAATGATTATAATGAGTTATTTCTACATGTATTAACTGTTTTAATACTATTCTCTAAGTTGCAGTCACTATAGCAAGTGCTCTTTAAGCACATTAAAATTAATAAAGAGTTACCTTCAGTCATGCATGTGTAGAGAATGCTTAAATACCTTGTTATATTAAGTATCGAAAAATTTTTTTAACTTTCCTGGAAAAAAACATGCATTTAATGAACATGTGTTTGTAATTTTACTCGTTAGTACAATGCTTTGCAGAACTGAATAGTTTTCTATTGGAAATTCCACTTTTATATCTGGGATACTAATATAATGCATGGGTATGCGACACTTGGATCACAAATTAATGTTATTAATGCTAGTATGAACTATATTAAAGTTTGCATTACAATTTTTTATGACAAATTGAATACTTTTTTTTAATTGTCTTTGTATAAAGTGCCTTTAATACGTTGATCTACTTTTTAAAAATTATTATACAATTTTAAGGGAATGTTTTGTCAGAAAGGCGCAATAATTATCAGAAATTCAATTTAATTATCTTTAGTCTTAAATATATTTTCTTCTATTGAATTACGTATAGTTTATAAAAAATAATAGTATGATTTATCTATAAACAGATTCTTGTGTTCGAATCTTAGATAATTAAACACTTAAGTACCTCTGTTACTACTCTGAAGATGCATAAAATAAGTAAAACTTAAGTTAATTAAACATTATATGTTCTCAATATAACTTCATTTAAAATAAACAAAAATTTGCTTAAGTTAACTAACATAGTTTACTTTCTTATGTATGATCTAAATATAATTTTATTTAAAATAAACAAAAATTTGCTTTGAAGTATTTACATGTTTGTGAAAGTCTACACCTCTCCAAAATCCTTTAGAACAGGTTTCTTTTGTGAAGACAAAAATAGTGAGAATAAAGCTTGGTTTAAGCTGGCGTCGGTATTGAAAATATTCTTCAAAGTAATTGCATACATAATAACAGTGAGGAGATGGTTTATAATCCTCACGTTTCAACATGCTTTCAAAACACTCATATTTTGCACTGGTATATGAAAAAAGTGATTTTTTTTATCAATCATATTTTTATTTATTGATTGAACAACCATTTTAGCAAAATGAGACATTTTAAAAGTACAATGTGAAACTGCGATAGCAAAATAGTCCTAGCGATGGTAGTAAACAAACGGCAGCGTAATCACGTGACACAGTTTTCACGTGATCGTGACGTCACATGAATTTAGTCCATTTTACATGTAAATACATATAAATTACTTTTAGTTGCGACAGGAGATGGAAGGAAATAATAATCCAGAAAAAAATATTTAAGAAAATCTTAGATAATGCAAATACAAAGTCGTAAACCGAAGCTATTTTGATTCAGAAGGTTTCATAAAATATATCTAAGTAGTGTGCCACATCAAAGAGGTTTTTTTCCTCGCAAAATTTCCTCGTAGCATGCCAATAAATTTTTTATTCCTTGTTTGTTGAAAAAATGCGCTCTTCATTGGCGTCTATATTTCCTAAATTTGTAACGTATATCACTAAAACTGAGGTCTTTTGTAAATTACCCAACACTACCATTCGATCTACTGATTAAACTGGGTCTAAATACTTGATTTCTAGACCCGAGGCTCTACGTCGGCTGACATAGCCGACTCTCAGATTTGCAAAGATATAATACGTATAAAACATGTAACAAACATACACTCCATAGATAAGAAATAAATTACAAAAAATAAATTGTTGTGGCTAAAAATAGATTCCGCGCAACATGTCCGAACACGTACATTAGCTAAGCGAGGAGTGAGTAATCGATTGTGTGGCGCTCAACAAAAGACGAACCGACGAGATTTTGAAAATAGTGTTAACTCCGAATTAGCGAAGTCGGAGTTGCGTAAGTCGAGGTATTACTGTACTTTAACAGCTCTGACAAAATGTCGCTTTGAAATATCTTTTATATTAAATAAAGGTTGTAGTAGAAAAAAAAAAGGATATACTAAGTAAAATTACTCTATGCACGAAGAAAGGACATACGCTACAAAGTTTGAAAGTAAATGAAATATATTGTTATGTTTCAGAAAATTACATTTATCTAATTTAACTATCTGTTTGTCGATACAGCGCATTTCATGACAAGTATACCAAATACTCTTTTTATGAGCATCATGTTTTAATTTAATTTAAGGCAATTACACAGCTTTAAAAATGTACATATAGATTGAAATTTGCTTTTTTTAAATAACATATTTTATTATATATATATTTTAATAATGTGCTTTTAAATTTTTACTTATATTTTTCATGATTTAATGCTTTACAGAGAAAATTAATATTGCTATGCCATGTCTAAAAAAATTTACTTTCAAAACTTAAATTAAAGTTAAAATACAATTTACGGTATGTTTTTACTTTGTGCTTAAAAAAGTATCTTTTCATAATAAGATAAATCTCTTGTGAACATTACATCATATTTTTTTCCTCTCTTTTGCATTTAATGCAAAGCAAGTGCTGAACAAAATAAATATAAATACCAAATTCTGACTTGGAATGCAAATTTGTTTGTTTTTTGTTAAGTGCATTATTACAATATACATGCTCTGAAGTTAATACCATAGAAAATAACGAAACAAATTTTAATTTCAAAAACTTAAAATAATATCTATTTTTATTAACTGTATAAATAAAGTACAATATATATTTTATATATATTTGATAACCGGCCTTTTTTTTCGAAAAGTTAAAAAAAAAATATTTCGTTATATAATATAAGGAAATACATCAGGAATAAGTTAAACTAAATATGACTCTTCTATTATTTTTGGTAGGATTTCTTAAAGCAGTATAAAAATATGACTTTTGTAGCATGTAAAAATTGAACAGAAAACCTTTCGAGACAGTCTGCCTTTACAAAGAAACTTTTTCCTGAATTTAACTATTGAATGTTAAAAGAGCAAATTCCAAAAATAAAGAGATGTACAAGTAAAATATTTTTAGAATTTTTTTTTCCTCTACTCCAAATTTTTTTTTTTCCTTCTGTACATTGGAATCACTGTGTGTGTGAATTATGTTCTTGAAAGAAAAAAAAATTTAAATATTTGAGATGTAAAAATCCTTTTTAAGTTAAAAAAAAAGATAAATTTTCCAAAACTGGAAAAAATGGAAAAATTTTGCCAGTTATTTCTGAAGTACTTCAAGTTGACAAAAAATAAAAAGAATGCATTTTTTCAGTATTGAAGTGTCAGCTGTCAAAAAGTTTTGCAACACCTAGACTCCTTCTCAGTGAAATTTTTTTTATCCAGACTCAATATCAAAAATTCGAATTTCGTAAAAGAAAGAAAATTTTGAAA
>BMAO01014290.1:0-15662 GCA_019973975.1 Trichonephila clavata
AAAATCGACAGCGGCCATGTCGTATGATTTTACGGCAAGTAAAATATCCATAGAGTGTCTGTTTGGCTTGGGTGTTCTCGGCAAAATTAAATCCTAGTACAAGTTTGCATCGTCAGAGCTCAAGTGCCTCCTTCTAGAGAGGAAACTAGGCGTCAAAATTGCCTGTGGTGATTGGTATCCGCCTATAGGGTGCCACATTAAAAAGAGATACCAGCTTCCGTGGGATGTACTAGGTCTGCAAGGGTAAAACACCATTCCGCAGCTCATTAGAAGTAAACAAAAAAAAAACATTTTATTGAAAAATGGACTAATTGTATTTGACAATCATTCATCTCTTGTAAAAAAATATTCAACTTCTTTTATCTTTCGCTCTTATATTTAGGTATTTCATTATGTAAATTCTCGTGTTTTTTTCAATCAGGTCTAATTCTTCAAGAGAAGAGATTGGCAACTGTTTTTGATTCAAGGACCACAATGTAGAAACGGAAGATACCGGACGCCCACACTTTATTAAAATGATTGCATTCCCATAAAATGTATACATTGTACAATAAAAATCAATAAATGTTAAATAAAATAATGCAAGTTTTATTAAATTTATTTATTGTGTTAATTTTATATAATTTATAGTTGAAAGAAAATATTTAATTTTAGAATCAGTTTAATGAGACAATTGTACCTTATCACACTTTTCTACAATTTGACAGTTTCTACATTTTACGGTTTTATTATATATTAATTTTGCATCATTTAAAGATATTTCTTAAGATAAAAATAAACAGTATAAAATATAACTCATTTGTTACTTCAACAAAAATTTAATAACGAGCTAAATTATGCATATATTATGTATTATTGAACATATTAATTAAAATAAGTAGATAACATAAAATATAAGTATTTGCCCCTTCATTATACTTAAATAAAAAATTTTAATGCCAACCTAATGCTCACACCACTCTATTTTCATATCGTAAAATCAGGGATATCAATAATGACTTTCAATTTAACGAACACGATTCTGAGCATTCAGCTATTAAACAATTTTTTTGCGGACACGAAAAATTTTTCATACGAGGAAAGATTTTTTTACTTAGTTATGTAGAGCCAAAAGCGAAAAGCAGAGTACAATTTTCTCTCTTTAAACACTTAAATCTCTCCAGCAATAACATTCAACTATTTACAAAATAGCAGTAAATTTGCCTTTAGAGTTATCTTTCAGATTTTTTCGTAATTCAGTAATTATCCATAATTCTAAAGATGGTTGCAAATAAGATCTATTACAAATTTATCAACATCCATTCACTCAAAAATTGACAAAAGTGTAGAGTAGGCCAGAGTGCCACTAAGTACTGTATCACATGCCACATGAGGTACGCGTGACGTAGGTTGTCGACCCCTGCTTTAGAATATTTTATCTAAAGTATGCTATCTTCTTTTCATAATTGTTGAAGATTTTATATCGTCGTAAATTAATTATACTGTGCATGTGTGGGTGTTTCTTTCATTTTTTTAATCATCATCCTTTGTAAAAATTCTTTGCTTGATAGCTAAGTGTACCTGAATGCCACACAAATACTATGTTAAACTCTGTTCTTTCTACTCAATTCAAGTATTTTTCTAACTCTCTCCAATAAAACCTTCAAAACTTTCCAGTTTTTCTTAACCACCGAAACTGCAGGTGCATTACGGCGAGTACCATTATCATTAGCAAACCCAATCGTTTCTGCCTTTTCGCTTGTTTCTAAATCTGCAGACAAATAGCATCGTGATCCTGGAATGACAGAGAACGACTGGAAATAACCCCTCCGTAGCAGATAATGCCATGTTTCGCTTAAATGAAGTTCAGGGGTCAAAGCTTTCTTCGCAAGGCGCACCCACACTTCACTGATCTCGGGGGGCTTGGCGAATATTTGCACACGCAAACGCTTGGCGTCATGAACCCGTGGATGCAGGTGACACACAATGTCAAAAAAACGTCCACAAACACCGGATGTGAAAAAAAATTCCGCAGTTTTGGCAAAGAGCGTGGGATGTAATCATGCACAAATAATGGTGATGGAAGTGTTCACGTGTTTTCGGTCTTTGATCGTCTCTGGATTGTAAGCCAAACAGTTTTCAGGTCATGTTGTGATGAACTTTCGATGTTCCTTTTTGTTTCACCTTTTTGGAGTGCGAATTGGGAATTTAGCCTTAAATGATAATTGATTAGTTGAGTTATAAGTTAAAGCAATTCATTTCTTGCTTTAGCTTCTTTCTTGCAGCAATATAAGCTCTGTCCACAAATAAATAGTTAAGATTGTTAACCAAACGGTCACCAGACATTGCCAAATAACTAATCAAAATTCAAGTACCCATTTGACACACATGGCAGAGACTAATCGGAATCTTGGACATGCAATACGTCAAGTATTGCGGCGGACAATTGATTGAATAATAAATTTAAAATGAATATTGTATTGATATTAGTGATGAGATAAGTGTAAACAAGTAATATTAAAAAAAATTAAGTCCATTCTTACTTCGTTAGAAAAACTTACTGGCGCCATCTGTTGCAGATAAATCTAAATTCATCAGAAGTAACGCAAAATAAATTTAAAATTAAAAAATAAAATTTAGTTAATGAGCTAATATTTGGAAAAAAACTGTATTATAACATCAAGTGTCATCCACTTCAAGCTTAAAAAATGTATTTGAGCTTCAGTGGATTAATAAAAATTATTTCAGTAGCGATTGCAAATTTAAACACAAGATATATATACATATATATAAATAAACAAATTTATATATATATTTAGAGAGAGTGAACTAATAGTAGGATTTGAAAAAGAACTATTCCGTCGAGTACAAGAAAATAATAGTGGAAGATTTCAAGGTAAAAAGAATCTGTCAATTTTCTGCAAAGAGAAGTTGAATCTTCAAACGATTGGAAAGTGTCGGTTTAAATGTAATAACCTCTGCTAAGAAACTAAATGTGGATCCAGTCTCGGCAGCTATTACTTTCTGAATTAGAAGACATCATATATTATGGATTGCTGATAGAGGACCAAAAAGTTTAGTTCCTCATGAGGTTGATATTCAAGCATTTATTTTCACAATGGTACTAAAGTCAATCCCCCCCCCCAATTCAAAGTATCACAATACTGGATGAATGGATCTCTTTTGCGATGGGAATTATGATGAGTTTTACAAAGGTATCTCAGAGGAAAGTGATATGATTGTATTTGACTGAATGCAAATTTTTGACCACCTAAAAATAAAACATGCCCTGAAAATAAGCCTCGATTCATCTTTTGAAGCAAAAATTAATATATTACTGGGTCTTATATTTTCAGAGAAACGTATGTCTGCGCACGCATGTAAGTGTAATTAATTCACTTTGAAAGATGTAGCCATGACAATGGGAAAGCTGAATAATAAATTACTAAATTACTTAAGGCATTAGGAGAATGGCCATTACACGAACTATTCCACAGGTATAGATAGAGAAAGGAGACAAAAGAATTCCCACATAATCTGAGATAGGGAAATACAATAACAATGCTATAATCACATGGTTAAATGAAGGGAAATATTATTTATTTTGATAACATAGTTTTTTAGGGAAACGGCGCAAATTTGCTGCTGGGAAAATGCATGCGTAAGCTAGTTAGTTATTTTTTTATGAATAGAAAAAATATCAAAACGCAGAATGTAATCCTTTTAACGTGACAAATAAAATGTGTGATATTAGCGTTTTGAAAAATAATATTCGTAATTAAGATACACAAAAGATTACAAGTTAACATTAAGTTAAGTTGTTATATATAAAATAGTGTGTATAGCGATGAACAGATTTGAGATTTTAAAGTGTATTACATTCATACATGTTTAAAAATAAATTATAGTCTTAAAAAACTAAAAAAAACACGCTTTTATAGGTAAAAGAACTAAAAAGTAAAGAATAATTCTTAATATAAGAATAAAATGATTAACGGAAAATGAATGTCATTCGGGAAAAAGAATGGGGTGCTTTGTACTAGATTTTTATACTAACTCTGCATTTCTGAATAGAACTATAGTAAGAAATTATAATGATATCGAGCACCCCACGCTTTTACCACAATGACATTAATGTTCTCGTTAATCATTTTATTCTTATATTAAGAATTATTTTTTTCGTTTTTAGTTCAATCTTCAATAAAAGCGTGTTTTTTTAGTTTTTTAAACTATCATATATTTATTCATCGATTAATTAATCTTAAATGAGTCAATTTTTTAGAATCTGGAATATCTATTGGCGTTTTCGCTTAAGGGTTGTAACTTAATCTTTTAGTCGCCAAATCTGGAAATTGTTAATCCTGATCAGGACAACGGGAAAAAAAATTATGAAATTGTTGTATTGTTTTCAAGGACTTCGTTACATACAGGTGAAGCTAATAAAAACATGTTAAAAAGAGAAAAGAGGAATAAAAAAATTCGTTACAAAACCACACAAACACAAGAGTTTTGGGTTATTTATCTGAAAAAAGTTTAAAATTGGAAAGGATATTTATTTGACCTCTTCTTTTTATATTCGTTA
This sequence comes from Trichonephila clavata, assembly GCA_019973975.1. NCBI lineage: Eukaryota > Metazoa > Arthropoda > Arachnida > Araneae > Nephilidae > Trichonephila > Trichonephila clavata. The sequence continues at coordinate 4,562 of BMAO01014290.1, forward strand.
ACGATTGTTTCGCTTGATAAAATACTTATTTTTTCCGGTTGTTAATCAAAAATTAATATTTTCGTTTTATTATTATTTTAGATATGAAGAGGTTAAAGCAAATAAATTTTTTTAATTGTTCAAAAAATCGGAACTAAAATATGGATTTTTCTTTACTAAATCAGATTTTTAAATGCATTACAATCGTCTAGATTTGAACTTAGAGGCTAGGGGAAAAAAGTTTTACTTACGAATCCACTTATTTCAAAGCAGAAGATAATGTGTCCACAGGGGTAAAAGACTTTACATAAAAAATATATTTCAAAGGACATTAGTTGGGCAACGCATATCAGTTGTGTGAGTGAGTGAGTGAATATTAACGTCCAACCACATCGGGAGGGGGGTAACAAGGATGCGACAAATTCTCCCCCCACACCGACGGGAGAATTTTTGAGCCTCGACAGATTTAACGAGCATTAGCCAGCTTTACACAGCGGGTCTTCAGCGGTACTGGGCTCGAATTCATGACACACTGGTCACGAATCCATTACCTTGACCACTAGGCTACCGCGGCCTATCAGTTGTGTATTATACAATAATCACTCAATTGTATAGAGATATTTTTTAAATCAATCTTCGAGAAACTTGTTCTAATTTTTTTAGCACTTAAGTAGCATTTTTTCCAGTGTACTAATGAGCAGAAAAAAAAGTTTTGCTTGTTCTAATATGTATCATATATATTATTTAAGTATTAATATATGATTAGAGTTCGGCAAAAACAATCCACTAAAATCAACAAACAATATTTACCATCACAAATATTATAATCATGACATGCTGACACAATATAACCTTCAATTGAAACACAAATATTACAATTAACTCATCATCAATAGTACATTAAGAAAACTTGAATCATCCATTGTTTTACTTTGATAATGATGCGTCGGCAAGTAAATCATTTACGAATTTTTAGAAGAAAATTCTAAGCAACGCAATAGAAGGAAGTTACATAAAGGTTATTTTCATATTTATGTACGAATATATTTTTTCTATGTTGCAAAAACGTATTTTATATTTGTACGTACAATATTACATTTAAATATAAAATGCATATAATAAGTATAGAATAGTAAGTGTACATAAATATGTAGAATGCATACTCCTGGTATAATATTTGGTGTATAATCTACTTTACAATGTAGAATGCGTATTCGTAATAACCATATCGAAATATGGAACACATACAGAACACGTATAAAATATAATAAGCACAATATACATAAAATACTTTATAATGTTATATTTTAATATAGAGTGTGTTCTAGATTTTAATATAGAATACACATACGTAAAATACTATATTAGAACATAGAGCCCCCTCTCCAAATAGAATACATATAATATAAAATGTACAACCGTGTTGATGAAATATGTAAAACTGAAATGTAAAGTTCTAAACCCATAAACTTACATTTCTAGTAAATATGATCTATGAAAATTAAGCTATGTATAACAAAAAGAAACTGAAATTGAATTGTACATTAGAAAGAAATTGAAGTGTAAATAGCAATAATTAACGAGCGTAACACCAGAATTTTTTTCAGGCTCATCAACAAGTTTTTTAATGTCAGTGACGCACTGAGGAATTTTTCAGTGAGGGGTGGGTCCGGGGTCGAGTTTAACACTCTGGTATCATACTCCCAAACACTGCCAAACATATTCTTTAGCTTTTATCGATTGTTGGGAACAAAAAAACTGTAAGAAATAACTTTTTCAAAATATATTTAGCCATATTTAGTAAAATAAATTACTAATAACAACTAGTTAATTAAATGCCAGAAAGCACAAGAATTCAATTCGGTTTTGAAGGGGAAGCAAAAGAGAAAAGAATTATATTCATTATTAGAACTGAAATTATTGTTACCTTTGTGTGGAATTATTTTACGTACAATATATGCAAATGATTATAATCAATTGAAAAAAGGGTTATGGGGTGGTGGGTGTTCTGCTCTCCCTGGACCTTCGCCCCCTCCTTATATGCGCCACTTGTTGGGAGAGTAAGTAGCGGCTGTGTCATACAAATACATTTGTCCAAGTGTTCATCAGTGAATATGTTTCTGTAATTATTAATAAATTGTATACTTGGAAAAGAAATCTCACGCGGATATGCAGAGCTGAACATTGTCCTCACTTTGAGACAAAATTTGGGAACTTTTATTAACGAAAAAAAAAGCCAAATATTTGCAGAACTTGAAGAAAGAGATTTCTCATATAAATCATTTAGAAATTCAATCAGTTCCAATCCTACTGAAGCATTGTTTTCTAGAAAACCAAAATACTTCCCGACACAAGTAGAGAACTCTTCAGCGTCATTCGATATGAAAGACCACCAAAAACGTTAACGCGATAGACCGAAAATGTCCTCGAGAACTACTTGTAGCTCGCTGTCGATAATTTACCGATCATTTATGTAGATGATGGTTTCAACATCTGATATTTGTTCAAACAGATGACTCTCATTGCATGCGTTAAGAAATGTATCGATTTTGACAGAAATAGGCAATGAAGCTCTAAGAAAACACACCAAAACAACAAACATAAATTGTTTATTAAAACAATGAAAAGTAGTCTGGAATGTCTTCATTAGGAAAATATTTTTAACCTCATCAGTTTTCAGAGTGTGAAACAGAGAAGCCAGGAAGAATAAATGATCCATCATCTCTAAACAGGCTGAACCGCATCTGTCACCTGGATTCGAAACAAATTTGTGGAATATATATATCAAACATAAAATTCCTGGGGTTGAACAACCCTTCATTAGCTTCATTTTCCTTAACAAACATTTTCGTTAAATAAAAAAAGAACAAAAATAAAAAAATGGAAGAAAGATACATGAAAGAGTAAAAATAACTTATGCGTATGGACGGCTTGTAATCAAAGAGTATATCACTTGAACTGCTTTTTACGTGAATACCAGAGGGGGTTAATTAGAAGAAATTTATTTTCTCCACGCTACGTTTTCGGAATCCGCAATTTGGAATTGATTGCCGAGATAAAACGCGCTGTCACACACGAGCCCGCTTTCAGCGGTGTAACACCATACATACGGCGGTGTTTTTTAATTACGCAGTGAATGAAACGGCGCAATTTTCCTTTGTGGTTTGCCTTTTTTTTTAAACGCTTGGACTGGCAAAGAAAATGCCCTACTTTGAATAAAAATGCCTTTGAAGAATGTTTTCTTTTCCCTATTGGAGCAGAACCTGTATTCGGAATTCTGGTCTTTTTTTAAATAACCAAAACAGATTCAATTGATAGTCAATATATTATGAAAGACAAGTAAGTGACTTGCGTATTTTAGTAAGGAGACAAGGTTATTTGAGTTATTGTTTACACAGTTTTTTGATAAATAGTGATTTTGCATCGTAATTGAGAAAAAAGATGAATTCTGGTTCAAGAAAACAAGAATTCAGAAAAAAGGATAACTATTTAAGAAGACACATGGGCCCTTTATGAAATTCAGTATTGAATGACCCCTAATCTTTTAATAAATAATATATGCTCATACATTATTGATTTATTGAAATTTTAATTCCATGTTTCTATATATTTTTATATTATTTAATTGTTCTTCATTGCTTGCAACATTGCATCAAAAAATGCTCTGCTCAAAAGTTGCTATTCACTGCTTGCATAATTGGACTAAGACATTTTTAGCCAAAAATTTCTCTTTTATTAAATTCTTTACTAATTTTTATCCTTTAATAAAGAATTTGATTCATAGAGTTTGTGACGGATCTATACGCGTTTCTACTAATTTCTTCTTTTTCTTTAAAACAAAATAATTATTTCAACCAACCTTCATCGAGAAACCAAACGAGATTTATGTAAATGAGGAATATTATATAAATTCGGTTTTCGCGAGTTGAAAAGGAGTGAAGTATGAGGTCAAGTTAAGTTAAGTGAAGTAAAGTGAAGCAAGTAATGTGTTGACACGTAGTTGTTGACAAGCCGAAGTTGCTACGTTTCATGTGTGCAAGTAGAAATGGTTAGTGAAGATTGAACAGCAATGGAATTAAAGATTACAGAGCTTGGAGCCATCGTCATTTGATCAAGCTAAAGAAAATGCCTGAAGTTTTTCCGTGAAGGATCCGAAGCATTAAGGATTCAGGTATCGTAAACTTGATTAAGTAAAAGCTGATTATTAGTGTGCGACATAGCGTATTATTAGCGTAAATGAGCGTATTTAAGCTGTCTTAGATTCAGTTGAGGTTCTGTAATATTATCCCCACATTTGAGTATCTCGCCTCTGCACTCTACCATTGTTTATATACCTTAATTATAATTGTGTTCTGTCTGTTTCATAATCATTAATAAGAATTAATAAATCAAATTAGATTGGAATAATGTCTGTGGATTATTTAGTTCCTCCTACACATCTAGCGAGGTTTACAGATAGAAAGAAGGGTTCGGATGTAAGGGATAACCAGAGGTAACCACAAGTTTAAAACTGAATTATTAAAGTTGAAAAAATTCCGGAGAGTAATTTTTTTTTCTGGGGGAAAAACATAGTTCTGAATTTTTAGCTATACTTTTTAAAAAAGAATTGAGTTATCAAAAGCATCAAAAACTAAGCACAGAATTTCTTTATCGTACAATAATAATACACGATTCAACTTTTGTGGTTTTCAAGTATGATTTGAATCATAAAGAATATTTTGAACTTTGAAATACAGGAATTCATTTTATATGAAATGAAGTCATTTTGAGCGAAATGAATGCAAATAAAACAAAAATGCGATTGAAGAGCACACAAAGGCCATCAAATCCTTAAACGCATGCATAAATAAGCTCAGGACTAACATGTTTTAATGATAAATAACTGTTTATAATATTTTCCAACAACTATGTTTTCGTATATTTGACTCTCTTTGTGTCTCATGTGAATTCCTTCAATTTCATGCAAAAAATAATCAGATACCTAAGCGTCTTTTAACAGCTCAATAAAGATAACGATACGAGAGAAGTTTTTATAGAAAGGAAATAACAGTTTATATATAACGGGAAACTGTAGTACATTTTAATTCGGTAGCTTAATAGTGAATGGCTAAGTTCAACGATTCATAGAATTTTTTCCATTAATTTTAGAAATTTATATGTTATAAATATCTATTTGTAAATAATCAATATTCATGTAAATAAATCAACGGTTGGCTGCAAAAAAAGACATCGTAATTATTATAAAGCAGTTGATTATGGAATTTTTATTTGTATTAAGTTTTTACCATATTCTTAAAAATGCTTTCATAACTGCTGATAAGCACTTTATAACCATTTTAGTTAAATTTAGTATCAGATAGATTATTTAATCTAATTAAACGCCTGTCCATTATTAGTTTTACTCTGTTTCATTACAAATGGGAGTCCAAAGCGTGTTCTCAAAGATTAAATGGAATCCCTATCCAGTAAATTATCAGCAATGCTCATAAGAGATTTCTTAATCAAAAGCTATTGGCAAGCTCGTTTATCGAAGGGCAAGAGGTTATCTTTAAAAAATAATATATTTATGCTTTCCCCCATTCAATCAAGAGTGGTGTGTCTGAAGCTTTCTATGGTCGCGGTAGCCTAGTGGTCAAGGTATCGGATCGTGGATGGCATGTTATTAGTTCGAGCCCAGTACCACTAAAGACCCGCCGTGCAGGGGAGCGATGCACGTTAAATCTGTCGAGAGCTCAAACGTGGTGTGTTAGTTAGAAGAGGGGGGTTCTAACTTAGGCATCGTCCTCGCCACTTGACCATGGTTCAAAATTACCAGGATCGTCACCCAAAGCCTTCGTGTAGCTGAACAGTGCGACGTTAATATTCACTCACTCACCCTGAAGCTTTCTATATAGGATGAAGTTTTGAAGGAGTTCATACTTTAAGGTATGAATTTTCGTATTGAACGCAGTTTTTTTACTTACAAATAAAATGTTATTTCTAGATTGTTAGCTTAGTTCAAAATGAAATTTTATCAATTCCTAAAGATGTATTGTAATACTATTTATCTGTCTTAACGTCTTTCAGTAGCACGTGTTTCATTCTGATATTTTAAATTGCGTATTACTTTCCCAAATAAAGTATTGGTGATATTTTAATCTCATTTAAATTAAATATTTTTGAAGTGAATACATAAAGTAACGAAACTTTTTTTTTATAAAACAAAATGGTACATATTTAAAATCTGAGTGATTACGTTCTTAATATATCCTTATTACGTTATCCAAATAACATTTAAGCGTCCCTAAGTTTAAGAACCGAGGTTCTCACACTTCTAACCAAGCCTTTTTTTCGTTTGAGAATCGTATGAAAGAAAACAAAACGATTAAACTGAAAGAAAATATTCCCTTCTTGGTTGATAGAGATTATGAGTTAGTAAGAATAAGAAAAGGACTTAAAGCAAATTGCTTCTTAACATGGTTTCGAAATACGAAACCCAGGTCGCGTCAGCCAATTCGTTCCTTTTCGTTCAGTCACTCATTTAACTCAATTGCATTACGACAAGGGAAGTAGGTCACAAATTTTTATTACTTCATTTTAATAGCATAATTTACGAAAATCTATCGCAATAATAATCCTTGGATCAAAGTTTAAAATCTACATGAAGGTAGGGTGGAGAGTAGAGTGGAAATTTAGATACCGATGATCTGGCAGTTATACAAAATTATGCAGTGTACTTGATTTTGCTAAACATATTTTTGAATGTATTCGAAAAAGAGAGCCAAAATATACCTTAGGACTCCTTCACATTATTAAAAACAGTTACTGATTATTCCGTGGCATAAAAAGCTCTTTTAACACAAAATTATGATCGAAATTTAAAGGTGCGCACGCTATACGCTGCGGATAAAAATTATAGCTTTAAAAATAAAGAAAGTATGAGCATATAAAAATTAGATTTCTATTTAGGCATTTGGCCTCCTTTTGCTAATGCTTTTTCACCTTCTAAAACCACATATTCCAATGTCGTTTTAAATTTGTTTTGAATTGTTTATTGCTAAGCACAAGCAGAACTAATGGCTGAGCTAATGGCATTCATCCGGCTGGAATAACTGCCATATATGTGTGTGTTGCTCTCTGTCAACAATTTCTTCGTTAGATAGGTTATTAACATATCCCATTCTAAAAGACTTTCTGGATTCTTTTGACCCTTGGGTAAGTGGTCAAATTTTTTACCCAAAATGTTCCAAAAAAGGGCACATATTTAAATAAACAAAAAGCGAAAATAGAAGAATTTTATTTTAATTTTCAATTTTAAAGTTTTCACACTATTTTTTATTTTATAATTGTGGAACACCAAAACCCCTAAATATTTACTTTTCATAAGTACACACTGCATGCTATGAAGAATGTTTCATGTATCTTAAAACAATTTTTCTCATACTTGCAAAACAATTTCCTGTTCGTACCTCTTTTCCAAACGGGGTTGAGGATTTTGAGTGTGTGTGTGCATATATATACGGCTCACACGATTTGAAGCATGATGTAATACTAAGTCTTACTTTGCAATGGGGACATGTAATATCGGCCTTTTTGGATTATCTTTCCATTTTCATTTCTTCTAAAGCAACCAATTGCATATTGTTTTGCCAATCCCTGTTCTTTATCGAGTATTTTCAAAAACCTAAATCCCTGCCTTCAATGAAAAATTCCCTCCTTTACTACAAATAAAATCCCGGATGAGAAGTATTTCAGTACCATGGACAAACTACATATGTTAAAAACACTAGCACAAATAATCTCACTGTAAGAATTAAAAATACGTGCAAATCAAATAGAAAGAAGGAATATAAGTGCCCGGTACAGCGTACGGGCAAAACTGGTTGTGGCCAGCTTACGGTAGCCCGTTAGGTTTGCCCGTATAAGTTAAATAGTTTGCCCGTACTACTTAAATTATTCGGGCTACTACTTAAGAAGTTAAAACATCTAGACGTCTTTGCCAAACAGTTCTTATCCTCAATTTTACATCCATCCATACTTATCAACTCATGAATCAAAACACGTTTCTGGAAATTAGATTTCGCGGCTTTGGTTTCTAAAAATAAATAACGATGGCTTTTTTAATGTTGCACCGCTCGCTCAGAAGAAGAACCTGAGATATTTCGTGACCGGTTGTTTTTATGTGTACCGTTCTTATCAAAAGAGCATGCACATTTCAGTTTTCTTCGTAAAAAAGGTTCATGTTAATTGGCGAATGCACCTAAAAATTAAAAAATGCAGTTTGAAAGTTTAGGTGCGCATTATTATACACCGGAATGTACAATACACAACATTTTACAAGATCTTTTGTGATTTTTAGAATAATTGCTTCCCTTCTTTCCAATAAAAAAATTCTTTTTAATGTATCCGTCTACCAAAAATTGTGAATTTCGACAAAAATTGACAAACTTTTTTTATGATTTTGTTTTATAGGCCATTTTATTAGCTATATAAAAATGCCAAGTTTATTATTTTTCGTTCACAAGAACAAAAACTATAAGTGTTTTAGTAAAAACAGATGCCATTACTTTAAGCAAGATATGTCATGCTTTAAAACGCGTTTTACTCGAAATGTGATTTTTTGAAAATAATCAAACAAAGACAGCGATTGTTAAAAAAGTTTTGAAAATAATTAACTGAAATTTTTTGAGTAAGATCTGTATAACAGTAGAATTGGTTTAACCTTCAGATTGATCAATCACTATTTTTATTACAAAATTTACAATCCTTATGTGAATATAATCACTGTCTTTTTAAGCATTTTCATATAGTAACAGAGATAAAGTGCTCTATCTTTTGTAAAAAATAAAATACCTCTTATCCTGAAGGTCATTTCAAAAATGAATAACATAACAACACATCAGAATTGAAAATTGATTCATAAACGTTTGGTACAAAATGATACTCTTTTATGTTATTTTTTGTCAATTTTTACTCATTTTTTCCCATTTTAGTAACAATAATTTATTTTTCTCTTCTTATTTTTAGTATATTTTTCTTAAAATGTACAAAACAAATCTAAGAACATCAAAAAAATCTCCATATCTCCGTTTTTTTTAAAGTTGTCCCAAGTAGTCGGATATCTTAAGTAATCAACACTGTTTTTGCATTTCTCTTCATTTTTTATAGCCCCAAAACATAGCAAATTTTGCCACTGTTCGCATTTCATACTAAAGACAAGCGAAAAAAAATAATAACCAATACGAAAGCAGATACCTGTAGGTAAACAATAAAGAATGACGGGCTGTCGGTTTTTTGAAATTTTAAAATAATTCAGAAGCCACAAACACACACCCAAGTATCTAAAGTGGTGACAAAAGAAGACAGATGAATATTTCCTTCACGGCCTACCTTCCGCTTGTTTCTGATCCCCGATTTCACAATGGTAGGGTGCACAATACAGGTTGGGATGCATACAGAATACACAATCGGTTAGCAGTGTAGGAGAATCATCGGGAGGAACGAATAGATTTCAATGGGGTTGAGATGGGTATCTTGGAAACAACGCGACTATGTTAAGGCGCGTGGGGTTCTATTATCTGGTGGTCGCAGATTCCGATAAGTCAACAATTGTGGAGAAAGTAAAACCGTAATAAGATATTGTCTGTGATGTAATTGAGCAGATCGCATCTCTACATACAGAACAAGAGTTGGCAGATGAGATACGTGTATAGTAGAAAGAATAATGCAGAAGTATTGTTAATTTGTAATATTTTGTTTCTATTTTCCATTTTTTTTTCAGAATTAAAAAAAGCAGGTTTTAGATATACAGTGAAATATGTTTAACGCGGAAACGCTTAAGAAGAATTATCGGTTAACACGAAATAATACAACGGTCCCGAATAACTACTATGTATTTTCATGCATTTGTGGTAACGGTCGGTTACCTCTTACATCCGAACCCTTTTGTCTACCTGTAAACCCGGCTAGATGTGTAGGAGGAACTGAATAATCCACAGACATTATTTCCAATCTAATTTGATTTATTAATTCTTATTAACGATTATTAAACTGACACAATATAGTTCTAATTAAAGCTTATGATTTATCGTAGAGTGCGGAGGGGAGATTCTATAACACGGGGATACTACTTCAGACCTCAACTGAATCTAAGATAGCTTAAATACGCTCAATTACAACTACGTCGCACACTAATAATTAGCTTCTACTTAATCAAGAACACAGTATCTGAACCTTTAATACATCTGAAAACTTCAGGCACTTTTTTCGAGTTGATTAAATGACGATGGCTCCACGCTCTGTAATCTTTAATTCCACTGCTTTTCAATCTTCAACTAACCACTAACTCTCAAACTTCTGTTAAACTCCTATTTGCACACATCAACTTCAGCTTGTCAACAACAACGTGTTAACAAATAACTTCCTTTCTTACTTTCTTACTTACTGCCAACTCGCGAAAACCGAATTTATATAATATACCTCATTTACATAAATCACGTTTGCTTTCTCGATGAAAGTTGGTTGAATTAAACATTTTGTTTAAAGAGATGAGGAGATATTAGTGGAACCGCGTATAGATCCGTCACACATTTATTTCTCTTAACTCTCGATACGGACATCGCTTAACACAAACAAAATTTCCCCTTCTGAGAATGAACTAAACACGGAAAACACCAGTGACAAGAGGGGTGTGAAATGAAACAGAGGTGATTTCACATGTTTCGTAGAAAAGAGGATAAATTGGCTTTGAAATACCCTCGGAATAGCCTCTGACACTAGCCAATTTTTTAAAAATTTTATGTAAGCTTCTTTCACCCTCCACCCCCAACAAACGCCACAGAAAAACCTCTCCTCTTTCATCAGTTGGATTTGGAATTCGGTGGCGAGTACATAGCAGTGTGAGTAAAAATCAGTGAGTTTGTTTCGCGAATCACCCTATTTTAAAAGAATATTTTACGAGTTCAATGACAAAGAGCTCAGAGTGAAAGCAAACTGATATTTCGTTTAAAATGAAGAGCTTCTTAAGGCTGTTGATCAAAAACAGAACGAACACGAAAGTCCGTTGGTATTGATAAATTTTGTATTAAATTTCATTAAGTTCTTGTAAATGTTCTTGTTTTATTGGGTTTTTATATTAAATGCA
>BMAO01014291.1:0-16952 GCA_019973975.1 Trichonephila clavata
ACTTAATTGAGATATAATTGAAAAAAATTAGCGATTTTCAATTATAAATAATAATGTAAATAAATATGACCAATCAGTTATGCGTGAAACCACTTAATGCACATTAAGTAGGAACGAATATAATGCATAAATTATTTATTATTGCACATTTATTTAATTATTATTGCACAACATTCTGTAATCACCAATAATTCATTACCAACACACACTTGTCACTCCTGTACCAAAAACTATTTTTAACTTTTTGTGGATTAACAATAGGAAGAGAGACTTATACAAAACTATTACCTGTTTCAACCACATCCAAAACTATATAGCCTTTATTGAAGATACAGCAAGAAAAATTGCCAGGTACAGTGAATTTGTGTACAGTTTAGTGAGAAGGGAACTTAAAGTGGTAGGTACTTCAGAGCAGCTTAATTTCTAAATTTAGACTCTTGAATACACTTAAGAATCCGTTAAATTTGACGTTAAGCAATTAAATTTATTTGATGGTGAAATTAGGACCTAAGATAGATGTTTATCAGGAATAAAATTTACATCTTTTCCAATAATGCACCCTATCAACGATACACTTTATGACAAGAGAATAACAATCAATGACTATGATTTCAAAAGTTGCTAGCTTGCTTTCTTAATGATGCAAATTTTTTGGACATCTTGTGCCCATGTCTAAAACGCAAGGTGTAGCTGCCACCGTATCAGCCGTTTCAAGGATTCGGGGACCAGATGCTACAGGGGTCCCAACATGTCACACTTTGACACTTTAAAATAAGTTTTATTAATGCGATCATTTTTATTTATTTTCCAAAGAACCCCTAAGAATTTTGGTTCAGGGCCCACTCAGGGTTAGATACGCCAGTGCCGGGACGTATTTCTTTCACAGTTGCATGAAACGATAACTGTGAAAGTTGCTCATGAACTCTCATAACAAAAAAGGATTCAATAGTGTAAATCTAAAAGAACACTATTTGCAGAATTCAGGAAGGCAATTTAGAAGGAATGTTATGCGATACATGTTGACTTAACTTGTAGAGGCTACTGGATGAAATAATCATACCCGCTGCTAAGGAAGAATTTCATCTTTTGAAAAGCTCATGGAATGATGTTGTCTTTCTGCAGCAACAGAGATTCACAGTAAGCGATTTTCTACGATACTCACAAATGTCTTGCGCATTATGTGTTGTGTTTCTAAAAGATGTTGGTAGATTCAGTCCCAGAGGCGTAGAAGCCTAGTCATTTATCTATACAGAAGGTCGTTCCTACTTAATGGAAACGATTTTGATAGTTAATTTTTATCAATAAATACCGTATTTTTGTGGCAATTTTCTTTCTATATGATAGCCATGATTTTTGACAATTGCCCTGGCTCGAATTTTTCATGAAAGTAAACTTTTTCTAAGTACTGTCAATCAAATTTTCCTTTTCCTTTTGAACCATTTTCTGCAGTTCGTTCAGTGTCCTTGGATGCCGTTTTCCTAAGGGTCGTTTTAATAAAACGTAAGCAAGAAACTCCATTGGAGAAGTGAAAAGTGATTTTACACTTATTTCATCAAGTGGGGTAGCCTTTATCCCTGTTTCTGTTTCATTCTTTGCTAAATAAACGGCAGTTGACTTAGAAGTGTGACTAGAGCCTTTGTCCATATGGAGCTCAAATTTATCAATGTCCTTCCCATATAAGGTTGGAATTTCTTCTTCAAAAATTGGTTCCAAAATATTCTGTTGATAGTAGAATGAATAAATTTCGGGTTTACTTGAGATTTTTTATTTTTATTTTTAATTTGCCATTTTTAGAAAAAAAATCCTGCAACTATCGTGAATCCCTTTGGGAACTTTACCGTACACTGATCGACTCGTTTCGTTCTTTCATTCCCTTCAGTTAAGCAGTATAAAATTGATCTTTTTTTTTCATTACAGTCACTTAAATATACCCATAACTCATCAAGAGAGTGTTACCTCAAATTTCCATTTTTCAGCAGCTAGGTACTTTTATATATAATTTTCTACAATTTGCTTCTTTTTGAGCAATATTTTTTAAAAAAGGAGATGAACTTAAGGTTTAAACATCTTTTTTAACTTTAAATTTTTATGAAGGATTTTAATTACAGTGCCGGAAGACATTCCTCGTTTTGATGCAATAAATCTTTGGCCTCGGCAGATTTTCTTTTAGGATCAGAGATTTCATTTTCTTGTTAGTTGCCTGCATTTGAACAATCTTAGGATGAAGTTTCGGGGTCCCGTTTTCATTTTTACTTTCAGCTAAAAAAAATTTTCCTTTCAAATTTAATGTAAGAGTTATATAAATACCTTTTATTGAAAAGAGAGAGAGAGAGAGAGAGAGAGAGTAGTAACCGAGATATTTACACCCTTTTTGATTTGTTGATACGAATATTTCTCCTATGAAAGCGCAGCTACATAACCTTCGAGCCATCTATCAATTTTCGGAGCCATTTTTAAAATAAATATTTTAATTTACATTCCAATAAAAAAAACATTAGCAAACGATTATTCTGGAGTTGCCAAAGTTTTATCTCAAAATGTAAACGAGAAAACGAATTAAAAATCGCTTCCATAAATTGCGAACGACCTTCTGTAGTTCCCAATATATTTGTAAAAATTCATCGTAGCAACTAATGTGCCTAAAAAGTAATGAAGAAAAGAGATACGTAAAGTAGAAGACAAAAAAAATTATTATTCCATAAAATTGTAGATTAAAGAGGAGATAGAATCTTTATCCACTGCATCAAAAAAATTATGAACTGTAAACGATGGATGAACTGTGATTGCATCTTTTTCAAGGTTAGAAAAAAGCAAAATAAATAGAAATGTGATGTGTTGTACATTAATAAATAAAAAAAAGTCTGAATCTCGAGTTAAGATAGATTTATTTACTTTGTAAATTGCATAGAAAAGTATATTTTAGATGTTGATTTTGGAATGACAGAATTTTAACTAATTCAACTGCCCTGAAAAATGTCAAAATTACAAAAATCTCATTTTTCGATTCTTTAGGAAATTAATTTGTTACTGTAAAGTAAAGGTAAAATGTTTATAAATAATAGTACAATAATTATGCTGCTTTAGAAGTATTTTAACATGGTTTTCTCTCTTTCTCTCTTTTTCCCCCTAATACTAAATCTAAATATATATTTGTAGTAATAGAGATGTCTTTGACTGGAATTATGACAAAATGACTTCTTCGCTTTATGAAATCGTTTCGTCACAAATTGTAGATTCTTTTTACTTAAACTTATTGGTGCTTCTTACTTGAAAACAATTTTCAAAAATTGTATGCTTTGTTTGAAATATATGGTCTCTGTCCTTTCATTGTATATTTTACATGTAAAGAAATTTCTTATTAGATTTCTGAACGTTTTCAAAAGAAAATGCAAAACTATTTTTAATATTTTAATTTCCAGAATCATAATTTTATTTCTCTGATAATGAAAATAAAAATGATATTAAAATACTTGGAAAATACACAATATTAAATCCTTCAAAATTCCATGTTAATTTTGTTTATACTATATCAAGATTTTAGGATGGTTAAGCTGCCCATTTGGAATAGTGGTTAGCGACGCTGACTGTTGTGCCGTAGAGACTGGGTTCGAATCCCGGAGAAGGCATGGATGTCAGTAAATGTATAGTATTTTCGCGACATGGGGGTACTCTAAATAGCCGTCGAGCCGCCAGTCCTATCGTGAGGTTGGTGGAAGGGGAAGAGAGGTGGGAGGCCCCTGACTATTTCCAGTGTGTTCTCCCTCAAAATCGGGGTGGAAACGAGCCAAATCGTACTGTCGCCTTTATGGTGCTCAAAGCTACGGCTAACGACAGGCGTACAATCTAGCCCGATGCCATGATGAATTTCGTGGGCCTCGATCTGACTATACGTCAGACAGGTGGCATTAGCAATAACAATACGATGATTAAACATGCTGTTTTTGAAGCGATAACTTTTCTTTAGGCGCGTTTTCCTGTGAAGAGAGTGAACTTGAATGAAGCTCAGGTTCGGGGGAGTTACGTTGCTCAGTTTTTCTCGGTTTTAGTCGGAAATCGGGCTCCGATCGGCGACTCGAGCTTCATTTTGAATTGAAAACTTTCTAGGCGAGTGATTTTTTAAAATCAAAATTCAATTTTACTATGTCAAACGATCCAAATGAAAGCACGACGAAGTACAAAACAACGCTTGAAAGAGTTTTTATTTTATTTTATTTTATTTATTTATTTATTTAGATTTTAAAATAAGTTTGAATTTAAAGTACTTACAACCTATTTAAGCTGCCATAAACCAATTGCTTCCTTCTTAGAATGCAATTAATTCATAAATATGATTGTATATTTTGCAACAAATATTACTTTATGAGTGCAGACATATGAATAATTTTATGTATGTGACAATACTAATATCACCTTGTTTTTTATTCACCGAACTAATCCGCACTAATCCCTTATATAACATTACAAAATTCGAAGTTTTCATTTCTAGCGTGTGGCCATTAGCACACGCACAGTTTTTTTAAAATTTGTTTTCGATTTATTATAAAATACTTGAAAAGATAAATTTTTTCTACGCACCATTTGAATTTCAAACACTATATTTTGTACCAAAAAGTTAAAATAAAAATGGCAAGCCTGGCAAATTTTATACCAGGCCTCTTTTAATCAAAATAACTTGCCTGAAACATCTCATATAGATTAAATTCAAATATCGTCATACTGCAGTCGTTTCCATAGAAACCAGAGAACAGAGAAATATTGGCACTTAGTGAATCGATGCCTTTCTTGGATGAATCGGAATCTGTAACTAACTTTGTGTTTAGTAATCCTTGTTCTTTTTTATTACATACATTATTTTATTTTCAGACGCTTTCAGTGTTTCATTCGTTAAACTTCTCTAGGAGTAATTTTGCTGGGAAATTTGTTTTTTGAAAAAGAAAAAGTATTGTATTGTGAAAGTAATTACAGATATTGATATATATTTGGGGTGCGCTAACATTTAGTTTTATTTTTCAGTATGCATTTGAAGAAAGAGCATTTTCTTTTATGTTTATTTTTCTGTTCTTTAATAACAGTATTATTTGAAAATTAAAGTTATTTGTGTTTTATTTTATTATTTCTATATTTATATTAAAAAAGAATTTATCAAAACTATAGCAGGAATTTTCTTTATCAATTTTTTACAGTTGTTTTAAAATAAACTCATAAATAAGAAAATATTGTGCCCTTCATCTGGATGATAAAATAAAATTAAACTAGGGGTTGTGGGCGTACCTTGTCGTAACTGAAAGGCACCCCTTAAACTACTAACTCCCTGTCTATCTGAAAATACTACTGGATGTGTAGGCGGACTTAAATGATCAAAAGACATAATTGCAAATCAAATAGATTTATTAATTCTAATCAGCACATAAGTTTAGACACACACAATTCAATTAAGAAAAACAAATAAGAGTGGATAATGATGAATGCCCAGAGGAACCGAGCTCACTCGAAGAGGGTTTAGAGCTACAATACGAAACGGGGAATCACTACTAGCGGAATATTCAGAACGTCAACTGAATCTAGGAAAGCTTAAACGCGCACAAGTACAGCTACGCCACGTACGAATATTCGCAATATCTTAAATAAAATCACTGACCTTATATTTTGCATCGGCTGTTCTTTCGTGATGCTTTCTGCTATTTTAATGGCTGGAAGAATGGGAGAAGAATCCACGCTCTGTAATAAGAATTTTCCTATATTCAATCAGCTTCTCTTCTTGTAGCTCCACACCTAACTGGCTATCTACGATTGTCAACAACTTCGTGCTGACGCCTCGATCTTTAATTCCCTTACCTTCACTCTTCCTATCACTTCACTTGTGACGGGTCTATCCGCGTCAATCTTCCATTAATCCTCATGGGTAACTTTGGGGCCAGCAATTATTCTATTTCACAGCCTCCTCGGGAAAAACACGAGATAGTGAGATGCTAATGAGTTCGACTATATAAAGTCTAGATTTAGTAAGAGGTAGAGAGAGAAGGAATTGCCAAACTAAATGTAAGTATCGTCTACGGATCGCTTCAACGAGCTTAACGAGTATTTGATAGTATTTGATATTATTAATCATTGAAAGAATCAAAGAGATTAGATTTAGTACCGACCTGACGTTAGTAAGGGTTCGTCTCCTTTGTCAATTTTGATAGCTGAGATTACTTAGTAGGGAATATTAGATTTGAAGGTTAGAATTGAATGTTAGATTTGAGTATCAGGATTAATCTAGGGAATTGAATAATCACTCCAGGGTTTCTACTTGTAGTGTGACTTGTTAATTGTATTTGTGTGTTAATAAATATTTGTAATTATGGCTTTCGTTGGTGATAATATGTTTCCTTCCACACCTAGAGACGCGCCGGGCAATGTGAACCCAGTCCAAGATAGGACAGGGGCACGACACACTTTACTTAATTCCTTTAACTCGCGAAACTCGAACTTATATAATATATCTTATTTGCATGAATCACGCCTGCTCTCGGTGAAGATTGGTTGAAATAAATAAGTAAGATGTCACAACCTATCCCCCGTCAGCTTAACGGTGGATCGACCCCTTTGTACAAATTATACGACTGTTTATACTCCTTACCCAAATTGAAATTTTTTTTATTTTCTTGTATTATGTATATATTTTTGTTTATTTGTTCTTTTTGTCGCAAAATTCGTTCTTGACACGCTCCTCTTTAGTTAATTCATCACTGAAGCTGAATCGTCCCACACTTCGTTGATAAAGTCCTCAAATTTTGAAAATTCTGCAGCTCTTTCAACTTCCTGGAAAAGTTGAGTATTTATTTCCGTTGATTGCTTATAAGTCTTCACATGAGACAACGCCTTTTTCTTCACGCAGCGATTCCAGCTCAGGCAATCGTTGCGATATTGTTCTGCGAGATCTGGCAATAATGTACTGCCGCAACCGTATTCACAACATTCTATGAAACAAAGTACATGTTTGCCAATTCAGCACGTACGAACGTTGGTGAGTTATTTTGAACATTGGTATTATTGTAATAGCACATAATAAATTTGTAACAGCATCACGAAAAACTTTTTTATATGTAGAGAGAAGAAAAATACTTTAATTGAATTTTTATGTTTATCTCTGATAGCCTTCTATATTTGTTAAAATTGAATTGATTAATTAATTAAATGTTCACATTGAGGAATGTAAGTATATTATAATTTAAACCTCGAATTATTCAAAACATACAAAATAAACTAAATAAAAAAATATTTCTGCATAAAATTGATATTCATTGTTCATTTTCCTTGTGTTCTATTAGAATATCAAATAATAAAATTTAATTGATTATTAGAATAGAAAAATGGGTTTTAATAACGAATGTTTAACATAAACATAAAAGCATATTTTTAATTACATTTTCTGTCTAACGGAACAGAACCACCATTTTATGCTCGCAACATTTCCCCCTTTTGGATACATATTATTCCCTTATTTTGTATTTATTTATTTTTGTAAATTCTTCAAAAACTATTGCTTTTCCCTTATGCTTAAAATTATCATAAAATGTTTAATTCATTTTCGTTTTTCTTTATACGAGGATGAGTCGGAAAATAAGTTTCCCCTGTCGACTGAGGTCGGAGTTGTGTATGAAAGTCGAACAATAGAATGAGGCATTAAAAATAAGATATAATTTTATTTTTCCACATATGCAGCAAGCACATTGAGACATTTGTCATACAGCTTCATAAGCTTCAAAAAGTTCCTCAGGAAAAACTTAGGGCTTTGCCTACGGAAGAAGCGTTTAACAGTTTGTTTGACTTTAGCGTTACCTCCAAAGCGCCTTCCGGCGAGATTCTTCTTCAAAGCTGGAAACAGATGAGAGCCACTTAGTGTGAAATTAGGACAGTATGGCGGGTGGTGTAGGCACTTCCAACCAAAAATTGCAACATGGTTTTGCATTGCAGTCGCCGAGTGTGGTCACGCATTGTCATCCAACAACAAAACGTCAGATCTAAGAAAGCCAGGCCACTATTTCCGAATCCATCTGCATCATCGCAGTTGACTTCTACCCAATGGTGTATCGGTATCTTGTGCGTTCACCTGCTGTTTTGTCGTTCGCCCATAGCCGTTAAACCCTCTGTGTCTAAACTATAACCGCTTTTGGGCCGCATTGCAAAAATAATTTTTTTTTTCTGGGCCACACATACAACATTTTTTTTTAACAAATTGAAATAAAATTTTTTTTTTAACTCTACGTAGTTTTATTAAAATAAATTAACTTATTTTTACTATAATTTTTTAAAATTTGAATTAGACATGAATAGGTACACATTTATTTTAAATTTGTAAAAGTTTCGTTTCATTTAGTTCGGATTTCACAAAGGTGAAAAAAAATCAAGTTAATGAGGTGAATGAATTTGCGTTAGTGTTGAACAAGCAAATCGATATCTGGTTCAATAGACGAAGTTGCAATTCTTAATGCAATTTCAAAACGCGGTGTAGGTAATCTTTATAAAACTCCAGTACAGAAACATTCCCAAATTTTTCTTTTAGTTGAATGTCACTTTGCAGTTCAATGTATTCCATTTGAAGATTGAAGATAATTTATTTATTTCTAGAGAAAGCGGGTAGAAAATACATATTGAAATACACTTCGTTTTCTCGAAAACCTTGAGATCGTCATTCAAACTCTTCAATTAAATCGAAAATTAATGCAGCATATTTTGTGCATGCATTTATTTTTTTTAATAAAAATGTGTAAATTGAAGTATTTTTATAATTTGCGTCTGGGCCGCATTTAAAAGCTTTTGGGCCGCACTTAAGACAAGTATGAGTTAAACGTTTTTTCCGTATGCAAAGCCCTGAGTTTCTCTTGTAGGGCTTTTTGAAGCTATTCAAGCGGTATGCCAAATGTGTCAATGTACTTGGTACTTATGTTTAAAAAAAGTTATGTCTTATCTTTAATGTCTCATCCTATATTTTGACTTTCATACACAACTTTGACCACAGTCGACAGGGGAAACTTATTTCCCGACTTACCCTCGCACGTACACGTTTTTTACATCAGAACAATTTTGAAGACCTATCAATTAAGTACTAATTAAATTTCATGAAAAGTCTGAAAAATCGTATTGTAAGCTTTGATCCAAAAAGTTCAAGAAAAGTTAACCCAAAAACAATGTGTCCCAAAACTCCTATCAGATTTTTGTTTTAGCTTTCCAAGAATAACACAAAGAACTTGAATGACTAAAAAGGTAACATATTTTCTCTGATAAAGTATTCAATATCTGAAAACATTTCAGGGAATCAATGCTTCTAAGGACTTCATCTTAAGCTTTTGTCTTACTGTGTAAAAGAGAGTTCAGTTTACTTAAGATATATAGTCATGTGAATATCTTAAACATATAATTTCGAAAAGTTTATGTAGAGTAAGTGTTTAACAACATCTCACTTTTAAGCAATACGAGGTCTAGTGGATACGGAAATTGTAATTTTGAAATAAGACTAAAGCACGATGGAGACACGCTATCTAGCACATCCTCTCCTTACTACCACACTGCACCAATTGGAAGACTTTGAGACTTGACAGACTTAACCTGTATCAACCTCTCTACATAGCGAGTCTTCAGTTGCACAAAGGCTCGAACTCACGACATGGAGGTCATGAACTCGTGATTATACCACTAGGCTACCACGGTCACATACAATAATAAAAGTAACTCATTTGTCTGATTGTAATGTTTTTTTAATATTTATTTATATTTAAGATTTAGATATATAAATTCCATAAATTCGTTGAATAACAATAATGAGTAATTGTTTTATTGCCCAAACAATCCTTTCACAAAATTATAGATATTTTTAAAAATGTAAAATGACAGTAATTTTCTTAGCTAATTTGCTAGGATTTTAAAGAAAATTGTATTATATATATATATATATATATATATATATATATATATATATTTATATAGCAATATATTTTACAAATCAGGAGCGTAGCTACCGTCATACCAGCCGTATCAATCATACGGGGTCCTCAAGCTACAGGGGCCCCAATATATGTGTGGAAAACTTGTTAATAGATTAAGGGGCCAAAAAGGGCGAGAAAGAAATTTTGATACGGGGCCCACTCAAGCCTAGCAACGCCAGTAATACAAATGTAGATGTATGACAAAATAACTGAAAAAGAAATCTGTGAATAAAAAACATCAGTCACTCTGGGAACAACTTTAAACAATACTAAATAACACTATTTTTATACAAGCGAAAAAACAAATGGGTAAAGGGAAAAATAGGGAAAATATTTTCCAAAAACGCACATAAAATATATCAATAAACATTACTTCTCAGCTAAAGATAGAAAATTGATTAGGTACATATAAACCTAAGATAAATTAAAATAAATATCTGTGGCTATCTATAGGGTTTCTGGTTATAACATACTTATTAATTATTATTCTAGGAAATCAGAAAAAACCAGACAGACAAATAAATCAAGATTACATATAGAACAGCTTGTGATGAAAATATTTTACCGTCTCAGCTCTAAAGAGTGCTTAGGTCAGCTTAGATTTGTTTTATTTTCCATAGATAATACACGTAAAGTTCGCAAATAATCTGCCAAGAATGAAGTAAGCCTTGTAGATTTTCTAAAGAAAAATTTCGACTAAAGCGATATTTTTCACAGACTTAGATAAACAATTGCTCAATAGTCGTTTTATTACTTTTGGAATATCTGTGGGGAAATCTAACTTTTAAGAAGAAATTTTCTTTCTGTCGCTAAGCGCAGAAGTGGTTTCAATCAATAAGAAATATACACATTGCAGTGATAATTAAACGTTTGGTTTATGATTATTTATAATGCCACAACTCTGAGGAAAATTACGCAGAGCTTCAAAATGTATTAAAAATTGTTAACTGTTGTTTTTTTTGTAAAATAATTCTTCAGACCTCTTCTGGACAGCACACTTTATTACGGACAATTAAATAAAACGATTATGAATACTGCACACAGCATAAATAAAGTTCATAGTACACAGCGAATAGATCGTGTGGTCCCCGTAGAAGAAGTGCGTTGGATGAAGCGGGAAAAAGAACGCGTGGGCGTATCACACAGATATCCTTACGCCAGAAAAAATAGTTTGCTCGCTTCAACCCAACATTAACGATAAGAATTGATTATTTATTCACAGTGGAGCACACAAGCGTGGGGGGGAGGAAGGAACTCGAATTTAGACCCCTCCATAGCCCTTGAATTTTGTTTTTGATTGATGATAATCCTGTATACAGTGTATAAAATGTATACTGTATGTAGTACACAGTATGTAAAATCCATTTAAGTATTTGTCATTACCAATCTATTTTATAAATTAATGCCTATTATTAATTCAATAACTTACTTTTTACTGTTTTTTGTTCCCCAAATCGACAAAATCAAAAGAATCTGTTTAGCAGCGTATTGAGGTATGGTAAGAAAATGGTGAACTTCCGACACCTTGAAAAATATGAACGCGGCAGGCAAGGAGATGTGATACAACCATAGTGATTATGCCGGATTGTGTTCACACATCAGGCTGCTTTCAACAGTCGAACATGAGATTTTACGATTCTAGATGGTAGCAGACAATAGTGGAAAGCATATCGAGCATGTTTTGTAAACTTTTGAAGATTATTTATATTTTCTCAATAAATCTATGATACGCCACCTAGGGTTGGTTTTTGAAAATCGTTGTTTTTTCCCTTGATAAAATTCCCATCACTTCATTCTGCCATTACCCAATTTTCATGCAATTCCGCTGTATAGTTTTTGCTATAGATTGCTCGCAAATTTCAAGTTTAATTATGGACACCCGGTATGTAGCCACTGGGCTATTTACTGTTTCATCACAAAACAGCAACAAAAGAACTGATTTTATTAAGTGGATTTGCAAATAAATGCATTAAGTGTGTGACGGATCTATACGGTCTTTTACTAACCTCTTCTTTTTTCCCTTAAAACAATTTATTTATGTAATAAGATATGTTATATAAATTCGGTTTTCGCGAGTTAAGTAATAGGAAGTGAGAAGTCAAGTGAATTAAAGATGGAGAAGTCAACACGAAATTGTTGACAAGTGTAGCTAGCCTGATACGTGTGGATGTACGCGAAGAAAAGCGGATTGAAAGTAGTGAAATTCATTATTACTGAGCGTGGAGTCTTCACCAATTCTTCCAGCCATAAAAAGGGCCTGAAGTCGTCACGAAGGAAACGCCGCTATAAAATATAAGGTCAGTGACATAGATTAAGAAATTCAGATTATTCTCGTGTGGTGTAGTTGTAATTGGGCGTTTAAGCTTCCTAGGTTCAGTTGAAAAAATTCTGTATATTCCGCTAGTATTGATTCCCCACTTCATTACTCCACTCACACTTATTTATCTTAACTTGAATTGTGCATTGTCTAAACTTATTTACGGATAAGTATCAATAAATATGTTTGAATTGTAATTATGTCTTTTGATCATTTAAGTCGCCTACACATCCCAGCCGGATTTTCAGATAAAAGGAAGGTATTAGTGTAAGGGTGGCTGCAGTCACCACAAGTGTGTATAGAAATAAAACTAGCCGTTACCCACCCACTTCGCTGGGTATTTCACGATGTTGTGTGAATATATACTAATTGCCTGTGTTTGAATGTATGACAAGCATTCTTATAGCTCTCACCTTTTGATTAACGGATTCTGCTGCATGAAAGGAAAATGTCTACCAAATTTCAAGTTTGTAGGTCCAATAGTTCAAAAAACGGGAATATTTATCATACTCTCCACGCCCTTAGGGGTCAGTTTTTACAAAACCCCTATTATAGCGGACTTCTACTTTATGAAAGGAACGGGCCTACCAAATTTCGTTTGTAGGTCTAATAGTTCACAAAACGGGAATATTTATCTATAACTCCTCTTAAGCTCTCACAATGCACTTTGGGGGTCGATTTTCGCAATATCCTTTCTTAGCGGATCTCTACTCCATGCGGACTACTAGCGGAAGGAGCCTTCCAAATTTCATGTCTAATAGTTCCAGAAATATCGTGAATGAGTGAGTGAGTGAGTGTGTGAATGAAAGAGTGAGTGAATGAGACAGTGAGCGAGTGAATGACTGATTCGTTTTTCTCTTTTATATATATATAGATAAAAGTGATATAAATTTTCAATATAAAGCAACAAATTATTAAATAAAACCAATTAATATTTAAAAATGTATTCCGTTGCAAGAGTTTTAAGAATTTGTTTACTATTGTATTTACGTTGTATAGCACTTTATGTTACATGATTAGAAACATTGTATTAACTTTAGGACAATGACTTAAGTTCCGCTAGCTTGTATAATAATATTCAATAATGACTATTCATACATCACCCGTTTTTCTTTTTTGGCCCATTTCAATTAACTTTTTGGATTTAGAGGATGGTTAATTTGATAACTGCAAGTGGGATAAGTAAATTTGATTAGTTAGTCACTAAAGAGGACTCCAGACATATACATTCTGAATCAACAAATTACTGTTTGAACATTAAGACTAAATGGATTGCTTGTGGAATATTTTCGTTGTTATAGTAATCATATTTTACTTTACTCTTTCCTGAGTAATAGTTTCATGTGTTTATTTTTAGGCCTCTTTTACAAATATTACATTTGTAATAATTCAAATTAACAAATAATTAAAATTAAAACTTCTTTATTTATAATATCTAATTCATGAATCTGCATATTATATTTCGAAACGCGTCTCATTTAATTTTCTCCTTAAAGATTAAAATCAGTATCTTGATAATTTTTCTTTGTGATTCCTCGTTAAAAAGTTCATACTTTGAATTTTGGATGGTGCCTTACTAACCGATTTAAAATATTCCCTAAAAAAATGTAGTTATTTTTATAAATAATTTATATTTCTCTTCACTTGAGCACGTAATTATATTTTTAATAATTTATTTTCTCTGTTCTTCTTCTATATTTAAATTGGAAATTTGAAAACTTCCCCTTGTATTTTTGTGGAGGGTTTGTATCCTAGTGCCAATGAAGACAGTCGAAAAGAAGGGCCGATTCCCGTTAAGTCTGTCAAGGGTCAAAGTATTTGCGTTGAAGTGGTGTGGAAGATTACATTGGAAGGTACAAGATGAGATGTCGTCCTCGTCACTTGGCCATAGAACAGAATTATGAGATCCGTTGCAATAAGCCTCGTGTTGCTGTAATGTGTGACGCTAATTAAAATCAAATCAGGATGATACAGCTGACGGAAACTAACAAAAAATGTCGCAAAAGTAAAGCGTTAAAGCAAACACACAGAGACGTCTTAAGGCATGGGCCAACTGGACCCAGGCCCAGGGCCTTGCTGTCGGAGTAGGCTTCGTTTTGTGTTCTCGATTCTGTCTTAATAAGATTCCTGACCGGATATAATATTTCCCGAAAAACAGGAACTTCAAACTGCATATCAATTGGCAAACGTGGTAAGACTGTATTATTATGGGATGTCCTATGTCCATGTCTACATCTCGTTCTAATACCATTAACAATCATTTAACTCATTTAGTCGAAATTCGGCCATCAGTTGAGCTAGTTTGTGCCTAGGTTTTTAAAATTGTGAGTCGTATACATTTATTTGTTTTAAATTACCGTTTGAGCGAGTGTTTGGCAATGCATGCTATATACTGTCTACTTTTAAAGACCTCAAGTAGGGCCTACTTTTGCATAGGAAATAGGACCTCAAAAAATGTTCTCTGGGACCAGGGCCTGAAATAGTCTCCAGACGTTCCTGCAAACACAATAACAAGATATCAATGATTGGCATGGCCAAGTAATTTTAGCGCGTTTTTCACATGTTGTATTTACAATAATGCGACGAATGAACATTTACTAACAAAAATAGTACTGTACTTAAAAAGAAAAATTTTAATTTAAAAATTATTAATATAAATATGATTCGGCTCATCTAGGGCACAAATGCCGAAAACCGAGGTTAATTGGTTACTTATTGGCTGAGAAAAAGGTACGACAAAATATGGAACGAAGACGAAGACGAAATTTGCGTTCGAATAGCGCTTTTGTTCCACTACGTGAAAAACGCGCTAAAAAGGAGAAAGATAGACTAAAGAAAAACGCATTTCTCAATCGCACAGCATTGTCGCAAAGTATTTTGCAGCAAATTTACAATAAATATTCAAAAATTACAGCCACACATCAACTGTTTTTAAAGTTACCAACATCAATGGAGTAACAACGAACAGTCTGAAAGTATCAGGTATCGAAATTCGATAAAACTGGTGATCATGCTGGTCATTAGACTGATCGAACCGCTCCTACTCCAATGACTCAAACGAAACATCTTGTTAACTGTGGATATAAACCACTCAAAAAGCATATTTGTCTTTTATTCCTCAATTCCCAGCACGCTCGAAAACACAGGCATAACAGTGTTTTTGCAGATGCCTTGACCGTATGCCACCTATCATTAATTGCCTGCCAAATCGCGTCATTATAGGTATAATAATTCTGAGTACTTATAGTAATTTGGTACTTATAGTATTTACCATATACTATTGTAATAATTTTTTTGTTTTAAGACACTTCACATCTCTTCAAAATTTGTTTAATGATTTCAGTTCCTATATTCAAAGCCGCTTTTCCGCTTAGGCACGCTAAGCATGCACTTTCGGTGCAAAAGATTTGGGGGCGCAAAAAGAGAGAAAAAATTAAAATCACAGTGAACGTACCACCACCTAGTGAGTTAGACAGAAGCATTTTTGCCCTTTTAGAATAAAGACTGAAATGAGAGACCTTCTATGGAAAATGGAAATCTTGACAGTTTGATGTTGCTATGCACTAAAATGTGATGTTGCAATGGAAATTGATTGCAATGATGTCATTAATGATTTTGCAATTATCAAAAATCGAAGAAAACCTTTGTAGTTCAAGTACAGGGACAGTAACTCAACAAAGAATAAGGATGTCTAAAATGATAATTATCAAGTTGAAAACAATTCATGTTCTGTACTGTAATTGGAACGATTTCATTAATTTACTGTTAATTTACAAAAGGGTGGGTGGGTGGTTCTTGCTGCAATAAAGTGAAAAATGAACAAGGGTGCCAAACCATGCTACTCTTTTCCTTACGGCTGCCCGTCCAGGGCAACGGTGGGTTCATATATATATAGATGGTGCATAATGAAATAGATTCTCCAAGGGGAGGGGAGGGAAAGAGTAAGAGAGTTAAGAGAAAATCTCTCCCGAACTAAAATGGCATGGTAGGTGCTCTGGAAATAGTGGAAAAGGGGGACAAAATAATTTGAAGTGCCTAAAGCATTTGGGAGGTTAAAATGGCCCTGACTATATTTACACAATACGCTCTCAGAGAAAATAAGAATCTTATATGCTTTGTAACGAAACATCCTAATACTGGTTTTTTACGAGTAAATTTTGTGCTAATCAACTCGTTTTCTGTGTCCTTCTTCTAGTATGAAGAGGGGGAGAATTTCCCTTTCACACGCAAACACAAAGTTGACTGAAAAGGGAGTGCTGGAATCATGGATACAATGAAGAAGCTATAAAAAGCTTACTTCATTTTCAATGCACAAGTTTCCGCGTGTGAAGAGTTTATCATTACTCCTTTAATTGAGTCAAGTAGTAAGAAGGAGAATGTGGCTTGTGCGAGTGCTTGAGGGAGTGGCACAGCAGGGAGTGCCAATTGACTACATGTGAAGGGCCCCAGGGGATTCTATTCAAAACTAGCACCCGACTGTCTGCTCCTTCTTTTTTATCCAGCACAAGTTGACTTGTATAAATGGTTCTAAATCTACATAGTTAACTCCGATTATTCCATTCTCTAAGAGATGTATTAATGATGTGCGAGTAGGTGTAAAAACTATTCCACAGACACAGACACAGGATCAATCAAACTCTATTTACTCATTAATTAGCTTAAAATTT
>BMAO01014292.1:0-15590 GCA_019973975.1 Trichonephila clavata
GCACCTGAAAAGAAAGCAGAGAAATAAATTTCAACTTTTTAGTTTTTTTCGTTCAAGGTAGTGAATATTTATAAAGACTTATTGATTTTAATATACTTATATAATATATCTCTTGATTTAAAAGAATTATATTTTACTGGTGCATTTTGTATATTGTATATCTAAGAGGACATTTTCTTTGTATGAAGCAATGCATGTTATTTTTACATTTTTGATAATTTTATTAAATTTATCAAAAATGTATACATATAATAAGTTATGAAATGTTTTACATCAAAATATAAAAGAGAAATTACTCAAATTTGTTTTTTTTATATGGTAAATTATCATGTACTTTAAAATGTATCGATGCCCTATTATTTTCAGTGTGTATCCTAAAGTAAGCAAATGATATAACAAATTGCTAGTTGGAGAAGTTAGGATTTTTTTATTAGTATATATGTTATAACATTTACCCCTATATATCTTTTTCACGAATAAATGTTAAGCAGGTTGTAAATTGTGAGCTAAATCTAGATGTTTTATTTTATGAAAGGAATTAAAAATAATATTGCGTGTTTCTCTTTTAATTTTATTGCTTTACTTAATTTGATTTTGTTTTATTCTGTTCATTGCAAGGCTGTGTAATGAAGAAGTCACCCTCACAAATTCGTGGCCGATGTTGTTTCAGTCGAGTCTTTCCACTAATGAATTGTTGAGTTATTGGGGTGATATGCATGAAATATTTAAAGCTCAATTGTCCTCACGTTGGCTTGGTGTATGGAGAGCCAAAGAGATCAGCTGTCGTTCTCATCACCTCATCATGATTCAGAATTACGAGTTTCATTTTACGAGGCCTATAACTTGCGTTGCTTTTATATATGTGTAACTTTATAAACATCGAAGAATCAGTCTATAGATTTTACATTTCTCCTAGCGAATCTATATTTATTTTCCGAAATTATGTTAACTAACAAAGAATTAAAGGGGTTCTTGTTTTATATTAGATTGTCCTCTTGGAAAAATGATCTGGAGGGGACATTAAGAAATAATTAGGATTAGTTGAACTTATATGTCTCAATAAGACATACATGCCCACTAAAATCATGTTCTCTCACCTGAAACTGAGATTGATGATACTTATTGCTTTAAAAGTGGTATTCAGGTGCAGAAAAATGGTTGCATGTTACTGGGTGAGATCGGTTAAAATGCCATCGTGTGGCAAATAGTGGATTGCACACAATGATATATAGAATCGAATTTAAAATGATAATTTATTTATTTGAAACGTGCAGTAATTTTACCCCATGAAAAAGCGTAAGAAAGAAAAAGGAACAACTTCTTTTCAGCATAGACTTTTATTTTTAGGTTTTAGTATGCTTTTCTTTAACGACAATGCACATCTCGACTATCTTTTCGATTTTTACGCTTGCCTATATATTTTGTTGCATATCAGGTAACACGCTACAACAAGCCTCAGTAAGAAAACGCGTAGTTTAAGGTCCTGCTGTGGAGAGGTGATATACACCTGATGCTTCAAGTATATTCTCAGTAAAATATCCAATATAACCGCTTTAAGTGAGCATGAAGACCATTCTATGCAACTACTGTTATCGTTTATTTAATACTGTAAATGTTCCCATTAGGTACTGCTTAGCTTTTGATGTATTATTCGTAGAGATACCATCATGGTGGAACCTTATATTTCGGAGTTGAAGCGAGGAGATACCGAAGGAACGAAATCAAATATTATGTCCTGTAGAAATCTTAGTATTATCTGCTACACACAATTAACGTTTCTTCATCAAAGGCAAGGACCATTAGCTGCTTTTGAAACATGCGCTAAACATTAAAGGACCAGTGTATTCAATATCGAACAGCTTCGCAGGTAGGATATCTCAGTGCCCAATAAGTATACCATCGATTGTACATTTCATTGCGTGAAAGAATTCCTCTTCCATCCATATTTTGTCTTCAAGAAGCGCTGTTTTCTCTTCTAGTTGACTCGAAAAAAAATTTGCAGGTGTCATTAACGAGTCTGTTAGTATCCTCCTTCCAGAAAGACCTATTCAAGTGTTAACCTGTTCGATTATTCATACTTCGTTCAGGATTTTATAACTATGGATTTTTTCAGAAGCCCCATTTTTTACTGAATTGTTTCTTGATGCATAACGGATGTACATAGCAGTATGCTACCACATTTTCAGACTGAACTCGCAGCCTTATTTTTAACAGATCAGGCTGTTCGAGTTTGGTTTGTCATAATATTCGTCACTTTTGAATGGCTTACAACATTTTGGATGCCCCCCCCCCGTTATGGATTTGAACCCCCCAGAAGAATATTCTCGATACAGAGGCATTGATGTTCATTTCTTGTACTCATATTCACCGGAAATTAGAACCCATTCGCAATACTCATTATTTAAAAATTTCTCCGTAACTACGTGCTTTAATATAAAATCTATTGGAACATCAGCTTTAATTTGGTCCATGCCAAATATATATAGTTCATTCCTCACATACTCGTATTTTCATTAGTACGAATTACATTCATGCTATTTCAGCGTGTCACGTAACATGGAACAAAATGGGCAGCACAGAATTTTTTTTTTAAAGTTGAGTTAAGCATTGTAGCTGACGAAGATCATATGGAACACCGAAAATTGTTTCAATAATTTGTGAATCTCCTACCGTTTTAAAGATAGGAATGTAAAATTTTTTATTTGCCGCTGGATTGCTGAAATTAATCCATTCTGTATATCTAGGTACCACATTTAATGTAGATCATTTTATAATTAAAACTGCAGGATAGGACTTCAAAGATATCTGATATTGGTGATCATGAATTTTTTTTCCTTATTTATCTAAATAAAGTATAAGTCGAAATATATGAAGTGTTTAACATAATAAAACAGATTAATAACAGATTTAATTTCAAAATCATAAAAAATAGAGAAAATAGCGTGGAAGTTAAATATGATTGAGGTATCAACTCAAGTATCGGCTTTGAAATTTGATCATTGTTTGAAAATCCAATCCAATAACGCATTATGCAATTCTAATTATGCCGTTCTGAACTTCATGAAAGAGCAGATTTTCGCCGTATGGATTGACCCTCGAAGTCTCCGGATCAAAATTCTATTGAATATGTTTGGGATGGTCTAGTAAAAGCCCGTTATCAGCACACTCATACTCCCTTCCCAAGAACCACCAGGAATTGAAAGTACCGCTTTGGAAAAATGGGTTTTGTTGCCACAAATACTTATTGCCACCCTCATAAACAGTATGACACCTCGTTGAAAGGCTTGTACATCAAGTTCACGGTGATCATACTCCATATTAGACAGACTTTCTGGAGATAAATGCTTTATCTCTGATTCATGATTTCACACTTTTTAATATGACTTGTATCTTAACTCACACAATTGAAAAATTTTCCATATTGTTATTTTGCTATATTCTTTCTGACATTCTAATACTACTCTGTGCCATATTTCACGGCAATACTTTGAATAACTCACAGTTAATCAATTTTCGCAGATTTTATGTTTGTGACCTTAATTTTGGACATGAGTGTATTTTTCTGATTACAATGTTAATATTACGCTAACCAATATGTAGTGTTAAGTAAATGAAATTTTTAAAGGGAAGTGTGTGTGTATGAGAATTATATACTATTGAAAACTCTAAAATGGGTATAACAATTATGCAATCTTGAACGACTGCTTTCTGTTTTTATGGAACTACAATAGTAATAATGGAGAAAAAGAAAGAGAGAAAGAGTAAAAGTAAAACTTCGTGAAATATTTATCTTTAATTCCATCAAAAGATTTCTTAATCGAACAAAACGACGATTCAATACTGGAACTTTTATCGAAAACATCTTAAATATTTTCCCGTTGCTATTGCATTTTCGATATTTGTTCACGATAGAGCAGAGCCAGCGAATTCCAGCATTTGTTCCTCTTTAATATATATCGAAGAACAATTCCAGTAGTTGAACGGATAATTTACTATTTCACATGGACTGATAGTTTGGCAAACAAACCATTACTTGAGAGTCAATGGGCATTCATTCCATTCTATTATCCGTAAAGTAAGCCATAAAAGAAATTCAAGAAATGGAATGAATGGAAACTTGAAGAATTACCAGGAATACCTTTTGTTTTATACACATTTTCTGTGGAATGCAGCCTCCTAAGCGACACAGCGGTAAAGGAAAGAAAAACTCATTTATGAGTTTTCGCAAAATGACGCGCTCTAAGAAAACGTGACAGTATTAAGTACTGGAGAAGACATTTTTCCCCCATTGCAAGTTACAAAGTAAAATGGCGCCTATTATCTTTTTCTATTCTGGGAACCATGTTGGTTGAAATGGAAATGGGTAATCTATTTTTATTATTATTGTTTGTTCATGTTTTCCTGTGAAATAAAAAGGATATTTGAGTTTCCTGACTTGAACTTAAAGCAGCAGAATGCAATTTTTTTTCTAAAAGTCATTAAAAATGGCGGAAGCTTTTGAAAATCCGATAGGAACAAATCGAATGGAATGCCATGATTTTCTTTTTTTTACTCGTATTCTCAGGGATTTTGTTTTACAATTAAAAACCGATAAAACTAAATTTCTCGTTTAAATTGTTTCTTACTCTCAAACTTTTCTTGATATTTTGCATGCTACAATTTAAGTGTCGGGAACTTTTTTTTTTGTTTTTTTTTTTGTATTTTCCTTACATCATTTAAAATAAACATGCGCTACTCGAGAACATGTATTTAAGCTTTACGGAATTTATCGATTAGATAAGTATTGTGCGTGAAATTCAGATGAATCAAGGCAATTTAAAACTCATCTTGACACATTCCTTTAATATTCGATCATTTTAAACACATATCGTCTTTTTGTGGTAAAATATGCTATAAAATATACTTTATTTAGAGATACAGGTCATTTATTTGTTCATTAATTCATTTATTCAATATGGACAGTCTGTTGATCTCACTACTTATATTGAAACTCATATCAACACACTGTAATGTAAACCAGCAATCTTTACTGTAGAACCGTAAAAAAACACAATATTTCTCTTACAATTTCACAATTCTGCTCTCTTTCTTCTATTCATCATTGTTTGGTTACTAATATTCTGCTATGGATACAAGGCTACTTCACAAGGGGTAAACAGCGCCATCTATCTCCTAAGCTGATTCATTCAGTTTCGTAATTTTTCGTCTTAATTGATTTGACTTAATTTCATAAGTGTACAAACGATGTGATAATCTTCTTTCTTCTCTCGAAATTGTTTTAAAATTGTTAAAGTTTTGTTGTTTTTAATTAATTAAAGTATTTATTTAATTTTAAAATACAATTTAACCATTTATAAATAATGTTAAATAATTAAATAATTCAGAAAGAAAAGAGAAAAAAGAAATATGCTCGCGCGCGCGTGTTAAGAATGTTAAAAATAAGAAAACCCTTCTTGTTTTCATTTTTCGCATCAAGCAGTAAAGTGCAAAAAGCTAAGTTATCATTACTCAGTCCTTTTTAACAGTATGAGAGTAGTCCTTTTAAACAGTTTACAAGTGATGTATAATAATAATTGTTTATTTTTGACTTCTATATATCATATTTCAATATCGATAACGAACTTAAAATAAAACAAAACGCATATGTTTATCATTCATGTGTGTGTTTGCAATTTACACTCTATTTTATGCAAAATTCATTTGACATGCGAAGATCAAAAGGATTAAAACATGTACTAAAGGTGACAAAACTGATTAATATATTGTCTAAAGCACACACAACATTTACATTCCCAATTTGTACACAAAACCATACATTCAGATCTTAAAGAATGCAATAATATTTTCCTCATTCTGCTGCTTTTAGTTATGTCTTTTAAATCTCGAGGGCAGATTTTGTCTTTTTATACAAGGATTGCTCAAATGAAAAGTGGACACGTACAATTGCTTCCGAATGACTGTAGCTATAACAGCCCAACCCAATAAGATTAGAAATGGCGGTAGGATGTGTATACCGCATATGATGCTTAACAGTGAAGCCTGTTCGCGGTAGAGGAAATCAATCGAAAGGCATACTAAACATCCGGGGTGAGCATTACGTCGATCGTGATCTACCGGTGGACCGCCAAGACATTTTGGGGTGACCGCCTAAAAATTTTACCAGTTAGTATTTATATACGGAAAATTCAAGACTCGCTGACAGTACGCTGACTAAACCTTCTATTGACTAAAACAATGAAAACTAACTTTAGATAAAAATGTTTTATTTTTTAAATGTATTTTGAATTGTTTCATAATAAATGTATCATTCGATACAATTATATTTGGGACTATTATTATTAAGTTTGCATCTTGCGTTTTGCTTTAAGCGCGGTTTTAAAAGTGTTTTTTTATTTTAGTTCTGCATACATATATTCCGTACTAATTATTGAGTTATAGTAATAATCTTTTCCTTACTTCACCACATCTACGACATTGGGCAGTAGCGTACACAAGAATTTTTAAAGGAAAGGGGTCGAGGGTTGAAGGTCTACCATTCTCGTATCATATACTCCAATACCCAGCCAAACATATATATATATATATATTGATTTTGCCTATTGTCGGGAATTAAAAACAGCGAAAAATAAATTACTGAGTAAATAATTAAGTATATATAAATAAAAAAATAACTAATATCAAATACTTAATTAAATTTTACGTACTATATACATGCGACTATAATGAATTGGAAAAAATGAAGTGTTACGTGGAAAGGTCCGGACCCGTGGATCCCTCCCTCGCCCCTGTGTGCGCCACTGACACTAGGTGGACCGCAAATCCTTGAAAAAATTAAAAGTAGCCCGCACACTGGAAAAGTCTGCCCACCCCTGCTGTACATGAATGTGTCCAAATCGGAAACAACGCGCGGTTGTACTGTTTTCGATTGCGGAAGGTGATGTTAATATGGATTTCTATCGATGATAGTCCAGGCCGGCATTGCTTAGGTAGAAAGGCTAGGAACAATTAGTACAAAATTTTTCATGGAGGGCAGCAAACTATATCTGATCTCCATGGCAATGCCCACCCACTCGAATCCCGTGAAATCCAGATGACCATAAAATTGTTGGAACACTCACCGTACAGTCCGAATATATTACCCTGAGACGTCTACACCTTAAGAGCATTATGCTTCCATTCGGACGATGAAATGAAGGAAGCTGTGAAGGACTACTTCAAGAATTAGCCACGATATTTCTACAGCGAAGACAAAAACCTGCTGTCGAAGTGATAGAGCCGGCGTTACAACGCCCAGGGCGATTATTTTTATTTCCAATAAAGGTGCTCTTTTCGTTCAACTTGACTGTTTTTCATTTGGGCAACCCTTATATTCTTTGTATTATTTTAAGGATTTTAATTGATACAAAGATTAAATAATGAACAAAAATCTCTTTCCCAACAAGTCAGATATAATTCAGTGCGGTTTGTTTGTTTTGTCTCTCTAATCCTATATTTCAGAATACATTTAATCAGTTGGAGACCTTAGAAAAATGGATAGTATAATGTTGAGCTATTGTGATATAAATTTATAAATGTCTTAGTATATATTGTTATTTTTATAAGGTATTAAAAACATTCTAAATAGCTTTCAAATTTTTTCATTATTTTTCTAAAACAAAACGATTTGAGTCTTTATAACTAATGTATTTTTGAGCGATAAAAGGAATTATGAATTCTATTACTCATAAAGGAAATGGCATATTCTGGTTTATTTATTTACATAATTTTTCATTATTATTACTAAGTTTAGGAAAGCTTTACAAAAAAATTCTGAAGTACATTAAATAATACTTTACATTGATAAAAATACAAATATTATTAGTAAATAAATTAAATAAAAATATTAACTTCCTGTGGAGATGCTCTTGCTATTTTAAGGAGGTTGGTTGTTTAATACGAGCTCGTTATTGGTAAAAGAAAAAATAATACTACACCTCCCCCATGTTCATACGCCAGATAAGGAAACCTCCAAACGTTTCCTATTCCTACTGACAATCCAACACAGGACAGCAAAAATTCCCATTTGGATCCCCAATTGCCCCTCGATGCTATGGTGTACGTAGAAAGTTTTCTGATGGACGCACTGCCTTTACGGTTTCCTATTACAGAAGCTCTTCGCATGGAAGACCTCGACTGGCAAGAAAATTGACGTTCCAAAGGGGGTTTTGGCTTCCTCCGAGGAATTTCGGTGAGGTTGTCAATACTGTTGTCACATTTTCCATCAAGGATTTTGCTCGTTAGAGACTTGTGATGGAAGGATACTCGTCTGTCCATCTTGTTACTCGGAGATGGACTATCCGATTCAAATAGACGATGAAGAATGCCTTTACTCATTGATCTAGAAGTAAAGAAAGTTATAGGCTAGTTAAACTGCTATAAAGTTTTCAAAATCAGTCTTTATAATATTTGAAACGTAAAAAATACTTCGATGAATTTTAAATGAATATTTTGTTTGTGCTGTTAAGGAAAAAAAATATTGGAGTTGAAAATAATTAAAAATGTAAATAACGTGCGTTTTCTTTAGACAAAATAACTTTAAAAAATATTTCTTTTAGAGTGTTTAAGAAACAATGATCTTGAAGAAAAATAAATGAAAATAAAAAATATTAGTCTTAAAACATGAAGAATTTAATCTTTCTCACTGTCTAAGCTTTCTTTAAAATAGCACAAGATTATTTTGTATCTCTCCAAACTTTGTAAAATATGTAAGCATATCAAATTTTTTTTATTGGTATACGTCTTAAAAAAGACAATTTGCAGTTTAATCGTGAGATCTTCACTATTCACAAAGATATTAAAACACACACACATACATCCAATTTATGAGAAGAATTTATGCATTATTTTCAACAATGATGCTATTTCATTTTAAATAAGCAATGTTATATAATTTCATGGGCATGTCATTTTACTATAATTAAAATTATTGAAATATTCCTTAGTATGTAACACTTAATTAATTCTTATTAACACATTAAAAAAGACATATTAAAAACAAAATGCTACGATTTTATTCATACATTAAATTTGTAACTCTTTTTTGGAATTGAATAAAAATTCAGAGAAAGGGTCTTATATCAATTTCATTCCAGATTAATTTACTGTGATTATACTTTAAGAAGAAATATTTTTATGTGTTTATTTTCTTATAAACGATAGTAGTATACAGTTAGTGCTGTGTAAGCCGAAAAAGAAACGTTCCTTGCTATATGTTTTAATTTAAAATTCCCTCAGATGAGAGATTAGATCAATCAAAAAACATTAAAATTTTCTTAGAACAAGGGAGTCAAACTCAAAGGCTGTCATGGACCAACTAAACAAGGTTTAAGTTTATGTGGGCAGAAAAAATTTATATTTCGAAAAGTATGTTGAAAAAGCAAGAACAATGATAATTTTAAAGTGTTTTTCCCTGGCACTTTTCATTTCTTTTCTATTTCCTTCTTTTCTACATCGGTGGAAATTGCATTTATAGTGACTACTTCCAAAACTGACCCAAGGATTATCAATAATTCTAGATCTGTTGGGAAATTTATTTTCTTTTATTAATGGAAAATAACCGTTCACATACTGTTAAGTACTTCAAAATAAAGAAATTATTCAATGCAAATTTTCAAGTGTTTCACACCCGGCAGGTTAATATTTGTAAAGTTCTGGTACACCATCCACTCAATTTTGCATTTAATTTTGAATCATGCAGTTACTAATTTGCATCTCATTAGATACTGATTTAATATTTATTGAATAAATTGAAGCTAACAAAGAAAACTTATTTTGCACTAATTTAAAATCCGCAAATCTTGTTTCAAATTATTTTTTAAGGCTTAATATTTTTTCTTTGTATTTTTCAAACGATGCGGTTTTACTTAAAGTTATTTTATTTGTTTCGCATGTCGAAAAATGCATTATGTTTTAATTTTTTAAAATGCTTTTCCATAGAACGTGCTTACATTTGAATGTTTTTTAACTTGATTGCACATATTTGTATTGATCGGATCTTTTCTTTGCTGTTGTAAATTTAAATCGCATAATTGTTTTATTATATAGACCAGGGGTGTGGCCAACCTTTTTGGGAAGAGTGCCAATTCTAATTAAAAAAAGTTATGCATGCCACTTCCAATTTTTCCAAATATACAAAAAAAGGTGAAATAATTGTTACTTATTAGCTTATGGGATTTTCAAGCAAATAGCACATTTTTAATGCAAGTCTATGTAGTGGAAATTTAAAAATAATATAATTTAAAAGACAAAAATACTACTTATGCTCTGTCTTTAATAATCTTTTTACAGGTTCAATTAGTTAACGTAGGCATAAAATAAAAATAAGTTATTTAAAGCATTTAATTCTAAATAATTATTAAACCATCATTACTTACTTAATGTGGTTTTTGAAATTGTTCCCTTCCCTATTCATGTATATTAGGATTAGCTCTTGAAGATGCTTACAAAATTAAGTTGTTTTTCATGCATATCAGCTAGTTTTGAGATATTTTTTTTTTATGTTTCGATTAAAAAATATTTATTCGCTAACATGTTAACCTAGATTTTGAGGCGTATTTTGGTCTAAAATAGCCACATTTGAATAAAACTGAAAACTTTTTTGTTTAATATTATTTTTTCAAATTTTTGTTTAAGTCTTCGCTTGCCACTTTTACAACTCCACCGTGCCAGGGGTTGGCCACCTCTGATATAGACCATTAAGGATGAATCCGTTTGACAGCGTGGTATAAAAACTGACATATTTTACTTTTACTTATTATGAACTAGCATATTCTTTAGTTTAAATCTCAAAATTGCCTTAGAATTTATAAAAGTATAAAACAGAATACCATGTTGCTTTTTTTATAAGCACCCTCTACTTTTATTTGAATACCAACACGCGCCAATTGTTAGAAAGGTCTGGGGAAATCTGTACGCTCCACCTAAGACCATTGCTTCTATAAGTTTTTTTTGTGGAATTATTACTACTATTAATTATATTGTATGCTGTTTATACATAAAAGAGGAAAATGTAAAAGAGTTCATGCAGAAAATTATTCTTTTAAAAATGGTTAACATAAGAAACTGTTTGGGAATTTCTAGTCTAGACTTTGAAAAGGGTCTTAATTATGCTTAGGCATTGAAACTAGCTAATTTCTCTACAGTATGATTCGGGTCATAATCCTTAGTTCGCTTAATAGTTGCTTGCATATGGTTGTAAATTTCACTTGGAAAAGTGAAACTATATTAATTTTTCCATCGAATCATGAAACAATTATTTTTTAAATAAATATCACTCAACAATGTTCGCCATTGTTAGTTGTCACCATGTATTACGGTAGCTTGTATGTTTACGTGCAAAATAGCACTATAATTGGTTTGTTCCAACGTCTTTGTTAAACTTTTGATTATTTTACGAAATTCTGAAAAATAATATGTAAGAGAATGGCAAAAAAAAGAGGTACAATTTCGTCAATAGTAACAATAACTATAAAAGTTGATTCAAAACTTAAAATGTGAAATTTTTTAAAAAACCCTATTTTGAAATTTAATCATAAAAGTTCCTATCAAGTATCAAAGAAAGCAGTTCTCGAGCCTTTCACAAAATAGGCTATTTGGGTGGTGTATTAGGACTCATAAACAACATTGTAGATCAAAATTAATCACAAATATAATATAGAAGTTTTACATTTTATTCTTGATTAAAGAAGTATTTATTCTCGTGGAATGAGCACATCACAATAAAATATATAATTTACATTATTATTACCTATCTATAAATTAAGCCTCCACGCAGCTTAATTTTATAAGTATAGGACTGTCTTTAAATGAGTTTACTCCAGATCTTTTCCCAAATCAATGTCTTCCGTAGACTATTAACAGTTTTAGAACTCCCATTTAGCGTTTAACTAACATTCATTAACGAGTTGTAGTAAATTACAGTGATTCAGTTAGGATAATCTACTATTCTCTTTCCTCTGTCGACTACATTTGATAAAATACATGAATTTATATAGTAATGCCAATTTGCATATATCAAGGTTCTTTCACAAGGCGAGATTCACGTATCAAACACCCTCAGTAAACTCAACGGTTGAGGGAAACCTGCGTGAGAACCCGCTACAATAGTTATTTGATATTTACTTGTCATGAGTTATTACATGGAATTTATGTCGTTAACTATAATTTGTGTTCTTTTTCCTAATATGATCTGACTAAATAGACATATCTAAAACAAAATAGATAAAGCAATAAGATTTTTAAATAGTTAACATGCACTTTTAAGAAATTTATGTGCAAATAAGCTCATTAGCTTTGAATATTTCAATAACTGAAAATAAGTAGATGCTTTTTAAATATTTGATATTTTGTTAAATATGAAGATAAATAGAATAACGAGATAACACGACACAATGCGTTTGATAATGAAACAGCTTTCTTGGAAATATTAATTTTAAATAATAACATTTAATCATCTCGTTACAGTATTTTAAAATACAAATAAAAAATTAATTATAAGTTAAAAATAATTAGTTAAATATTTTTTTATGTATCATTTACCCTTTTTTTTAAAAGTAATCAATAAATATTATCAAATTATCATTTACTTATTCATTTGAACTTAACACTTTTTTCCAAAAGGCAGAAATTTGCTACAGAAGTGCATGTTCAGTTAATTGCCTTAGATCTAGTTCTATTTTCGTATTATTGTAGAGCAGGGGTGTCAAACTCGCTGCCCGTAATGAACATTTTTGCAGCCGGCAATATATCGGCATGCAATAATATATAATCGTTGGAAAAAGCAACTAAAAGTGAAGTTTAACACACTTCCAACGTGCAACATGAGCAAATCAATAGATGATACGTAGAAAAACTTCAAATCTTATAACTGAATATGAACAAGAAGATTTAAAGATTTTAACTCCTTAACTGCCGAGGAAAAGATACGAAATTCATTCTCCAGTGCCACCGTTTTTCCCACAGGCGCGCGTTGTTACACGGTTTGTTGAGGGAAAAGAAAAGGCGTGTTTTTTTCACACCTTTACTT
This sequence comes from Trichonephila clavata, assembly GCA_019973975.1. Lineage (NCBI taxonomy): Eukaryota > Metazoa > Arthropoda > Arachnida > Araneae > Nephilidae > Trichonephila > Trichonephila clavata. The sequence continues at coordinate 13,064 of BMAO01014292.1, forward strand.
TTACTTTAAAAAAGAAAAAAAAGGGGTAAAAGAATCAAATGAATATAAATATTAAATCTCTAGAGTTACGATATAATAAAAAATAAATTATTAAATTAGATAATTGAATTAGATCTAAAATTAAATCCCTAGACCACTTTTAACTTTTATATTCCGTTACATCTTCAAATATTAAATTTGTTACTTACTTCTTGCTCTTGAAGAACGCATGGCTCTGAACAGAACTTTTATCTCCAACCATTAATTTTTATTTCCTCGTATGTCATGCTTAACTTTCAAATATACCTCTTCAATAAGAAGTGTACTTGAGAACATCTGCCTAGAAGTATTTATAGATTCTAAAACTTGGTGTCTGTTTATTCTCTTAGCAAGCAGATGCCGAAATGTCTTCGTTGAATAAAGACAGTTTTAACAAAATACCTTGGTGTTGACTCGGAAAACCCGAAATATATATATATATTTATATTATATATATATTATATATATTATATATATATATGGAAAAAATATATATAAAATATAGAACATAACAGGAAATACTTAATAAAAAAATGAAGATCAAATCTAATGAAATACAAATAAGAACCTAGCGAGTCAAAACGCAATTTCGGACTTAGGACCGAATAAGTGGGTTAAACTAGTTTGAAGGCGCCAACCTTCCCCCTTTGCAACTCGGTAGGAAAGACCAAAATAAAATAAATAGAAATTTAAAGTATAAAAATTCTAAGTATAAAAAATTCAAAGTATAAAAAATCCAAAGTACAAAAAATCTCATAGAAATATGAAAGAACAACCGACTACTATTAAGCAAAAAATTCTCCCAAAATGTTTAAGCAGAAAAATATCAAAAGAATTACCCAATAAAAGGATTCTTCCAAAAAGATTTTTAAAACTTCTGCTCACAGAGCTTATTCCAGGAGATCCAACAGTCTTGAAACCGATGGAAAGCTTTTATATGTTGTGATAAAATTCTAAATTGCACTTAAACGCATCCTTTATACCAGCTTGTAAGGAAGACGCCAAGAAAGATTACAATCAAATTTGGTAGGCTACAACTTGGTTGGTTGTCACAAATGTAGAAAATTGGTTGGTTGTCAAAATGTAGAAATTTGGTTTGGTTGCCAAAAATGTAAAATTTTTCATTTTATAAGATTTTTAAGAAGGGTGTGGAAAAAATATAAACTGAGTGAAGAGTGTTAAAACAGAATCTTCACAGCAAAACCACTAATATGCTGACTTTGAGATCCTATTGTTGTATGGTGGTTTTGAAATCAGAAATAGCAAGACGATTAATGTATTTGTGATGAATATATGTTCTTAAGAAGTTAAAAGGATAGTCATGATCTAAGCAGCATTGGAAGAATTTCTTGATATTATTAAATTTATCTATTTTGTTGGTAGTTAAGTTATCATTCCTAAGTAAAAATTCAAAACAATATTTCTGTAAATTGATAGATGCAAATTACTGTTCCATATACAGGAATTTTAATTACATGGAAACTAAAAGAATCTCTTTTGTCATAAATGTTACAGACTACTCTATTGTCAATAAGATGCAAGTCTAAATCCAGGAATTCAACCATATTAGAGTTAAAATTAGTTTTAAGAAGGTTGAGATTGTCAGGGTAGAACATAATATTTGGTTTGAATTCACTATTTTTACCAAAAATTATTATATCATCTATATAACGATAAAGTAAGAAAGATTCATTAAAATATGATCAATTTAAAAATAAATGTAAATACAGGTTAGCTAAACTATTACTGCAGGAACCACCTGAGGTAACCTCTGTCTGTTTATAAGATTCTGATCAAATGCTATGAATTTTCTTGTAAAACAAGATTAACCAGGATATCAAATTTTTCCTTTTTCATTGAATTATGCAATTCATATTTATCATAAATTAAATGTAGAACTCTAATCATATAATCTATATCATAGAATTAAAAAGGTCCTCGAAGTCAAAGCCGTACAAGGAAAAAACTTTCATATCCTTCGTGACTCTAACAATCTCTAAGCTATTTTTAATTATTGCTGTGTGTTGAAAGCTATCGATAGTATTTTGAAGAAGGGATTGTAAAATCTTCCCAGAGTTCGTTATATATGTATTATACCCATTAGTAATACTACGGAATTTTATTGGACTTTTGTGGAATTTTGGTGTTAAAAAATTCGTGGGTATTTAATAGTTTTGAAGATGAATATTTAATCTTTTGTTTAAAGCCAAAAGACGATTATCATCTTCTCTATTGCTGTGAATCGACTTTGAAATGCATTATTCTTTAAAATATGATCACTTAATAATTTACTATAAAAAATATTTACATATTATTGCATAATTAGCAGAGACTTTATCAACATAAGTTATCACGAAATCCTTTTGAATATTATCTATCGATACTTTAAGGTCTTTATACATAATTTCATTTTCAACGTTGAAATCCAATTTTCCAATTTCTATTGCTACAAGAGATCTAAATTGATTGAATGCTTCTATCGGGCATTCCGTATTTAATATATATATAT
>BMAO01014293.1:0-21758 GCA_019973975.1 Trichonephila clavata
TAGATATCAACGGCTTTTAAAAAAGCAGCAGAAACGATTTAATAATCTTATGAGTCGTTCTAATACTAAGTTTCTTTATCTTTAGTTTATTTGAAAAATTCATATACAATTTATGTATGTGATGAGTAAACCTATGTATAAAAAATTTTTCATTTCAATTTTAACAAGTAATAAAAACAAAATTTTTTAAAGTCAATTCCTACTTTGAATGGATGAATATAAAGTATTTTATAAGCGATTGAAAATTCGAACTATATATATATAGAGAGAGAGAGAGAATGAACAAATAGTAGGAATTGAAAAAAGAGTATGATTTGTCTGCATTGTTGTAACAATGCATACTCGGTTTGGCTAGTTTGACTGAAAAACCGGTTTTCGACGCCCACTTTTGTCATTGTTTTAACAGTTACATTGTTACAACAATGGAGACGAATCTAAGTTGACTTCGAAAATCGGTAATTAATTAAATTAAAATTAAATTAAATAGTAATTAATAAACTAATACTTGAAAAAACTGTATTAACATAAAGTGTCATCCACTACAAGTTTAAAAACATTTATTTGAACTTGATTGGATGAATAGAAAGTATTTTATTAATGATTGAAATTTGAGCAAGATAAATATATAATAGAGAGAGTGAGCTAATAGTAGGAATTGAAAAAGTCTATATAGATTAGATCTTCAATATTTTAGTCCCCTCGAACCGTTTGATAATTTTACCTCGGGTCCGCTGAGGATGGGACGTTGATTGTTTATATTTTAGACTGTTTTGATTTGATAGTTTTAATTTAATTGTATTTAAACATGCTTACAGAATAAAATATTGAAACACTAAAAAATGAATATAAAGTGATTTAACACGTAATATAAATTTATTTCCATAGAAAGTCGCTCTAAGCCGAAGTAAATAAAATGAAAATAACGGAATGTTCTTTGGGCGGTCCAGTACCATTTGATCCACGGACCGGTACAGGTCCGCGGCCCGGGGGGTGGGGACCACTGGATTAGATGATACGGTAAAAAGAATTTTTGTAGATTGTTTCATAGTATTCAAGTCAATGAACCATTTTTATAATTTATAAACTGTCCCATTAAAACAAATTGATTTATAATTAATACAGTTAATTCAAGACGTTATTTCAAATAAATCATAATGCTTTACTGCTTCTCTCTTTGTTACTGTTTACTAAAACTTCGCCTCTTGAAAAAAAAAAATGATAAGAATTCTTTTGAAAAACAGATAACTGTTAAAATGTTCAAAAAAGTTTTAATCGGTGATAAGAAGATTAACTTACAAGATATAAAAAGTTTTTAGCTGATGCTTAATAATGTGATGCATTATGGGGATGAATAGCGTCATATAAAATGCAGATAAAAATATTTTGTAATGAACCGCTTAACTGGTTGCCCGTACAGGCTACTGAAAGCTGGCTACAAGTTTGCCCGTAAGCTGTACGGGCACTGATATTTCTTCTTTCTATCTTTGATTTGCACATATTTTTAATTCTTATCGTGGAGATTTTTTGAGCTTGTGTGTTTTTAAGAGATACTGTTTGTGCCCATGGTACTCAAATACTTCTCATCCGGGTTTACTTTGTGGTGAAGGTGGAAATTTTTCATTGAAGCAGGAATATAGATTCTAGAAAATTTTCGATGAACAACAGGGATTGTAAGGCAATGTGCAATTTGTTGCTTGAGCAGAAATGAAAACGGAAAGGTAATCCAAAAAAGCTGATAGAATCTCTGTCCTCATTGCAATATCAGACTTAGTATTACAACATGCTTCAAATTGTGTGTGCATATATTCACAAAATCCTCAACCCAGTTCCGTAACGTACACCCCGCAACCCCAGCATTGCGTGGGGCCCGGGATTTTAGAGGACCCAAAGCCTGACAGACGCCAAGTACGTATTTGGGCGGAGCCCAAGACCTGACTTTGCAAGGGAACGCCAATATTCTCCGTTACTCCACTGCTTCAACCGCTTGAATAAAAGGTACGAACATGACATTTTTTACAAGAATGAGAAAAATTCTTTATAGATAAATGGGAGAAACATTCGCCATAGCAATGCAGAGTTGTTCTCATAAAAAGGCAAGCATTTAGGGGCTCCAAAGCAAGATTAGGGGTGTTCCAAAATTATAAACATGAGAATTAGTGTAAAAACTTTAAAATTGAACATCAAAACAAAATTCTTCCATTTTTGCATTCTTTTTTAAGTATTATGCTTTGTTATAAGTAATAAAAAACTGTGCCCTTTTTTTGGAATATTTTGAGCAAAAAAATTGATTTCTTAAGGGGTTAATGACTTATGCTAGAATATGTCTTAAAATTAGTTTTATAAAAAAAATGAATGTTTTTATACATTTATCAAGTTTTGACGTAAATACAGAAACTATAAATTGCTAAACAAAAATTCTGAAGAATTTATTCACCCATCTCTTTTTTTTTCTTCTTTCGTTAAAGAATTTTTTTCTATGTTAACGTTTCGATTTCATTCACTAAGAATATTTTTAATTCCAAAAGAAATTATCGCATTTCAATTTTCTTTCGAAGATGCTGTCACTGCTGAAAGTAATTGGATAAATAGAGATCAAAGCATTTTTTCAAAGAAATGAAGAAACTATTTCTACAAAATTTAGACGTGTATTAACTTTAACCGAAACATTCTACATTAATAATAGTCAACAACACAGTTTGAAGACCTAAAATATAAAACAGCTTGCCAAATACAAGGTTGTGTAAAGTTCATATCGTGTGTTTCCCAATCACTTGATTCATGTAGTGTATGCATTAATAAAATAAGAAAAGCAGATGTTTGTTTTTGAATGCTTCTTGAACTTCGTAAGAAAATATTAAACAGTGATTCATCCTCTTTTACATCCCGCCTGGCTTTGTTTCCTTTTGTCTCGCATCATCCTTTGTTTCCTTTCCTTGTTGTGTCTCTGCAAAAATCTATGCTATAAGGCATTTTTATTAGAGTTTCATTACGTTACAAGAATTTTCTTGAACAGTTGCGTCTCATATATTTTATAATTGTATATGATTGAGAAATACACTATATAATAATAAACAATATATTACTGCTTAAATATTATTAATGAAAAAAAAATAAACATTTCCCCTTTTACTGGTGTTTCTATTATGATGTTTCTACATATGTGTATACTACTTTCATTGGAATCTATTAAGTTTACTTGTTATTCGTGTGTGTGTGTGTTTATGGAAATTTCTATTAACTCATCAGGAAAAACTACAGTTACAATCTGAATGTTTTCATCCTTTTTTTTTTTTCTGAATACATCATTTACTCTTTGTAGGCCACGTTTAACGGATCTACGAAAAGGTCCAAAGTAATATACAACTAGAAGTGTTTTAAGAAGAAAAAAATACCGCTTAAAAATATAATTTTCAACATTCTCTCGTCTTTTTGCACCAGCTCTTTTTCAAAACAAATTCGAATATTTACATTAAAAAGTTTCTTTTTTTAAAAAGTTTAACATATTTATTGTTATTTATCTCTATTTGTGAAAAACATTTCAGCGTAGTTTTAAAAACATCTAAGTTGTGACAACACAATTCAAAGTCAATATGTTTTACTATTAAATCTTATATTCAAATCTATAATAATTTTGAGAAGTCATTAATTGTTAGTGGGTTTATTAAAAAAAGACACGAGTAACAAACTTTTTAAAATAACGGATTGTTATTTTTATTTCAAAGTAAATAAAGGTTCGTCACGATCTGATTGTTTTGTTTGTGGTTTAAATAGTCAAAGAGTAAAAAAGTTTTACATATTTTATCCAAAACCACAGCTTGGGAAAATCGAGATGATACACATTTAAATTTAGCAGGGATGGATAGATTTTTAGCGCGTTTTTCACGTAGTGTAAAAAAAAGCGCTATTAGGACGCAAATTTCGTCTTTTCTTCGTTCCATATTTTGTCGCACCTTTTTCTCAGCCAATAAGCAACCAATTGACCTCGGGTTTTTCGGCATTTGGTCCATTTGTGCCCTAGATGAGCCGAATCATATTTAAATTTAATAATTTTTAATTAAAATTTTTTTTTTAAAGTATAGTACACACTACTTTTGTTAGTAAAAAGTTCATTAGTTGCATTATTGTAAAATACAACATGTGAAAAACGCGCTAAAATTACTTGGCCATGCCAATGATTGATATCTTGTTATTAACAGCCTTATGAATTCTCTGTATCTTGTAAAAGAATTGCATGGATTTCCTGTTATATATGTAACGATTGCCAAGACAAACGTGAAAGTTACTTTAGTATTTTTTTATTTATGTGTATTAAATTTTGTTTCTGAAGACACTTGCCCTGTCTGCAGGAGAGAGTGAATAGCGATTAATGTAGAGCTTGACTTATGATTGTGATTTTAAGGAACTACGGGATTAATTGGACAGCCGCAGTTCATACAACATCTTGTAATGAGGGACTATTCCTGCTTCCCTCTACCCCCTTGTCTACTCTCGGACCCGGCTAGATGTGAAGGAGGAACTAATGATAGGACGACATGATTCACTAAAATTGACTTATTGTCTCAATATCCAACACAGACTCAATAATAATCCAATTAAGATAATTTTGATCAATAATTAGAGCACGAAGGTGAGACAGTGAGCATGGGGATAATATTTACATTAATTTCTACGTTAACTTATACAATCTCGTTTCTAACTCGGACGCGACTAACTATTTACTCTCTAACTTCTGTTTAAATAAGGAGCGCAGTACCTGAACTTTTGTACTTCAAAAATCGTATAGATGAGGCCATGTACACTAAAGTTTGGCTTGATCACCACGCATCCGAGCGATCCTCACTTTAGTAATCTTCAATACTCACTTTAACAATCTTAAGAGTCTCACTTCACTAACTCTCAAAACTCGCGAGAGAGAATACAGCATTTATATAATAAACTTAATTTGCATAATCACGTTTTCTTACCTTCGGTGTAAGTTGGCTGAATTAATTATTTCCCTTAAAGAATCCCCAAGGGGTTAGTAGAGCCGCGTATAGATCCGTCACAATTTTAGTGGGTAGTCCCCAGCAAACGATGAAACTAACGTATCTATTCTGCTCAAATTGAGGAAGATCTCTCAGACCTACGATCATCCCATCACATGGATTATCTACAATGGATCCCATCACATGTTAACATTAGAGGTAATGAGGTCACTGATGAGTGAGAATGAAACGGCGACTGGCATATCGTTTGCTTATCAAGAACTTTACTCAAATGAAAGATATAAACCAAGGGTGTCAAACTCGTAGCCCACAACTAGCATTTTTGCGGCCTGGTCAATGTATTGACACACAATACAGTCGACATTCGATAATTCGAAGTTGAAGGGACCAATGAAAAACTTCGAATTATCAAGAGAGTAAGAAAAAACTCCCATAAATTTTTCTTTCACATTTAAATTTTAAACTATGCAATAAAACAACAATTGTGTACATGTGTATAAAATTACTTTAAAATATTTTTAAAAAATACATATTATACAGAAGTTAAAAGCCATGTATTAAATGAATACATTTCGTACCCGGTTCTCTCAGATACTGTCCCCACAACGCCGGTTCTTCAAGGCAGAGTTCAGTCCGACCTGTGCCCTATTTGGTGCCAAATGCAATAAGTCACACAGAAGAGCCATAAATCGACATGCCAGTCCAAAGCAAAAGACACAATCTTCGCCTGAGGAATCGGGAAACACAAAGAAAGGGTCATCAAAGAGGCTACGTTTCAGGAAAGACATGCAGAGACAATACAACACAGAACATGTAAGTTTCAACCTGTTTGCTACAGGACTCTACATGATAGTGAGTGTTCGAATTGTCGAGAGCTTTATAAGAGAACTTCGAATTATCGCTTGTTGTAGTCTGGCCAGCCGCAGATTTTGCTTCGAAATATTGAGTGTACCAAAACGTATTGTTTTACTTCGAAATATCGAAAGATTTTCTAGGGGCTGAGCATATACTTCGAATTAGCGAGAGGTTCGTATTATCGAAAGTTTGAATTAGCGAGAGTCGACTGTATATAAAAAAAATATCAAAATTTCTCCCGAAATAGGAAAGATCAGGGCCGCTTTTCACTTAGGCATGCTAAGCACGGGCTTAAGGCGCAAAAGATTTTGAGGGCGAAAAAAATTGGAGGGGGAAAAAAAGAGAAAAAAAAAATTAAAATTACTGCAAACGAACCACCGCCTAGCGAATCGTGTGAGAAACATTTCTTGCCCTCAAGAGAGTAAAGAATGAAATGAGATCTGCTGTGGGGAAAATGAAAAGCTTAACAGTTTGATGTTGATATGCACTCAAAATTGTATTGCAGAAGAAATTGATTACAATGAAGTTATTAATGATTTTGTTGAAAAAAATCATTCGTTTTTCGAGAAGAAAATCTTCGTTGTACAAGTACAATAACAGTCACTCAACAAAGAATAAGAATGTTAAGAAGTAAAATATAATAAAGCGATAAGCGATGAAAAAGATGATAATTAACAAGTTGAAAAAACAGTTCATACTATAATGTATACTCTACACCGTCATTGCAAACGATTTCATTTATTTATTGAACTAATTTTCCAAAGTGTGGGTGGTCCATGATGCCGTAAAGTTAGAAATGAACAAGAGTGGCCAAACCATACCACTATTCTTTCCTTACGACTGTCAGTCCATAACAAGATGGGTCCATAGGTGGTGGACAGTAGAAAGACTATTCAAACAGCAAAAACAAAGAAAGGGAAAAGAGTAAGAAAGTTAAGGGGAAATCCTTCCTAAACAAAGCAGGAAAAGTAAGAACTGAAAGAGGAAAAGGGGTGCTCAGGAAGTAGGGGGGCGTAGCTGTTAAAGTGCCTAGGGCGCAGGGGAAGTTAAAAACGGCCGTGGGAAAGATAGTAGCAGAGAGGAAATGTCAAGTGTCAGGACGTACATATTAAATTTTTCTTGTTCTTTCATACGTGTTTATTATAATGTATTATTAGAAATAAATCTATGTTTCTGTGAATATTGATTTACTTTGTGGCCCATTTTAAGTTAAACTTTGTTCGTTTGACCCAAGTTAGTCTTTGAGTTTGACACCTTGATCTAAACTCAATTACGGCATATTCTATCTACGCACATGGAACATCCTCTGGCTCTTTGCTGGAAATCATATGTGGCCCAGATTGCTCTGGCAAGACTAATAAGTGGCCACCTTAAGGCTGTCTTCGCCAAATGTACGAGAACCTGGACTGAACATGGAGCATATTTTCGGATCAAAAAAATTTCTCAATTTTCATGAAAATTCTCTTTTTTTAAAATGTTCCATAAATAATTACTTTTTTGTTTTAATGGGTAAAATGATGACTTATTTACATTACGGTATAGGAGAAAAAAGGCGAAGCATACTTTATACCGGAAAAAATGGATCAACACAGATTAAATTGAATAGTACGATAAAATAAATGATTATATCTATAGGATAGCGAAGACCGAATATATTATTAATGTTTCAGTTCTTTTCTATATGAAAAATATTCCAAATTCGGGTACTATTCTTTAACACTGACCGAAGACAGTTTTTTCTTTAATAGTGGCAGAAAAATCCAGCTCCACTTGTCAGTGCCGATTTAAACTTATTTCGGGCCCTGGACGCAGAAGATCTATAGGTCCCCTTGGCACTGGAGGATCGAAATTTGTAACGGGAAAATCTGGTGAAGTCCAATTTATCCGGGTCCTTCTGGTTCCATCCGGGTACAGGGCCCCTGGGCACCCGCCTCAAACGCCCAATGGATAAACCGACATTGCTACTTGTAAAAAATGCTGTGACCATCCAGCCTCACCGGATCACATTCTGGGATGCACCGCACTTTCTAAGAGGGACTTAACATCTGAATCCCTTATTATTATAGATTTTTTGGGAGTCAACAGCCTTCTGGAGCTGATCTGACATGCGTCAGATCTTTCGAGGATAAGAAACAACAACAAATTTTGTTTCCCAAAGAAAAGTAATAAATGTTAAACACAGAAGTTAATTTATATAAAAAATTACAGTAAATTTATTTTACATTTGTAATGATTCTTGTTGTAACCAATAGCGCGATGATTTGAAACTTACATTAGTCAAATGAATCTTATATTTTAATTTGTAAATGTACATAACATGTGGGAAAGAATTTATAACAAATGTATGTCGATGCAAAGGAAGAAAACTGCATTGTGTGTTTCCAACTATAAATATTCCTTTTTAATTAATACTCAGTTGTGACGGGTCTATCCGCGTCAATCTTCTATTAATCCTCTTGGGTAACTTTGGGGTCAGCAATTATTCTATTTCACAGCCTCCTCGGGAAAAACACGAGATAGTGATATGCTAATGAGTTCGACTATATAAAGTCTAGATTTAGTAAGAAAGCGTAGGAGAAGGAATTGCCAAACTAGTTGTAAGTATCGTCTACGGATCTCTCCAGCGAGCTTAGCGCGTTTTAAATAGTATTTGATATTATTAATCATTAAAGGAATCAAAGAGATTAGATTTAGTACCGACCTGACGTTAGTAAGGGTTCGTCTCCTTTGTCAATTCTCATAGCTGAGATTACTTAGTAGGGAATATTAGATTTGAAAGTTAGAATTGAATGTTAGATTTGAGTATCAGGATTAATCTAGGGAATTGAATAATCACTCCAGGGTTTCTACTTGTAGTGTGACTTGTTAATTGTATTTGTGTGTTGTTAATAAATATTTGTAATTATGGCTTTCGTTGGTGATAATATGTTTCCTTCCACACCTAGAGACGCGCCGGGCAATGTGAACCCAGTCCAAGATAGGACAGGGGCACGACACAGTGACAGATATTAATGAATCATTTATGTTATATAAATTTAACTGTTTTGGGGTTTGATGAATTCAGACTATTTCAGATGAACTGTTTGACTTATTGCAAAAAAGAGAAAGGGAAATAAAAAGGTTGCAACAGAATTAATCAGTTACTCAGAATATTTAGGCTGATATTAAATTATTAGTCATTTCATTATATTGAAGTTGACTACATATTAGCTTATTATATTACATTGAAGTCAGTGGCGTAACAAAGAACATTTGGGCCCGCCGGCAAAGTCAGGCTTTGGGCTCCCAAGTTGGATTTTATATAAAGGGTAGGTACTTGGCGGTAGTCAGGCTTTGGGCCCCTGGAACCCATCTCCCCACGAAGCGGTGGTGTACGTTACGCCACTGATTGAAGCGGACACTGAACTTTTTTAATGTTTTGTAATTAGAGAAAGAGTCACACAATATTTTGGCCTTAAAGGTATTTGAAAAAAAAATTACTGACATTGAACAGACAAAACTGTGACTGCAAACAGGGACCTCTTAAGGCATGGGCTAACTGTTCCCGGACCCAGGGCCTCGTCCTAAGTGGGGACTCGTTTTGTTCTCGACTCTGTCTTAATAAGATCATGATCCGGATAATTTTAACTGTCAAATATTATTCCCTTACATATTCTCCGAAAAACAGGGAATTTGAAACTGCATGTCAATTGGCAAAAGTGGTAAGACCGTATTGTTATGCAATGACCGTTATCCATGTCTAAGCCTAGACCTAATACCATAAATAATCATTCAACTCATTTAGTCGAAATGCGACCATCAGCCGTGCCGATTTGTGCCTAGGTTTCTGAGATTGTAAATCGTTGACTTTTTTTTATTTGTTTCACATTACCGTTCGAACGAGTATTTGACAATGCATGCTATATACTATCTGCTTTTAAAGATCTCAGGTAGGGCCTAATTTTGCACAGGGGCCCAAGGTCTCAAAAAATCTTCTCTAGGCCCAAGGCCTCAAAGAGTCTTACGTTCCTGATTGCAAATGAACTGACGTGGGGCTCTGGGAAATTTAAGAAAAGCCACATGCTCTTCACTTTCTGTGCCTATTTGATATCTTTTTATCCTCAAATGAAATGGTATTGTGTCTATATAAAGGGTTTCATAGTAAAGAAAGAACGCAGTAGATATTGTACTCATCTGATAGTAAGAAAATTTTTAGAGTTTGTCTCATTTACAACCCACTATTCTAAACTGATGAAATGTTACATAAATTATATAATTCTTGCCCTTACCACGACTGCATAAAATTTATTTTCAATTTAGTTTTTTAAAGAAAATTATACATTAGTTCCTTTTGTGAAATTTCCAATAAGTATTCATCTGTTTTTCTTTTATTATGTTTCAAGTTTTCGTTTCGAGCTATTAACGTTAGTGAACGAAAATTGGCAACGGAATGAAACATCGCTTTTTTTATACTGATATAATTTATAATTTTGTACTTTATACACCTGAATGATAATTTGATAGCAAAAACAATGAAACTTTTCATTTTTCGTTGATGAGATAGTAAAATTCTTATTTATTTCACTTTAAAGTTCACTTAAATTTTATAACACTAACTTATTTTTAAAGCTAATAAACTTTTAAATCTGTCTCAAATGAGAAAAATTACGATCAAGATTAATCACGATCGAATTTTTATTTACTTTTTCATTTATTTTGCTGTTGAAATCTTACATAACCTGTTAATTGATTCAACTAAACATATTCCGCAATCTAAATTCTGAATAAATTCTTTGAAATTAAGTTTTTTCTATCAATTTCTAAAATAAACTTGTTAAATTGAAAAATAATATTCGCCTGCAATCGATACAATTATCTGTTGCTATAGTTTTTTTTAACTGAGTTCTATAAATAGAATAAACCTGAGTAACAACAAAGTTAAAAAAAAGCAACAATATGTGTGTGTGTGTGTGAAGAGATTAAGGTATATGTGTTGAAATTGAAGAACTTCTATATGACTATATATTTTTATTTCCATTTCTTTGCTTTTTAAAGACAGTAAATTATGCAATTAAGCAATATAGTCTTTACAGGAAGACGCCAATAAACTTTTTGGACTTCACAAAAGCCAACGAGTGAAATGCAATACAAGCAAAATGGAGATTAAATTTTAGATATAATAGTTAAAAGAATTAATATTCAATTCTAAAGAATCACATGTACTTCAGAATCGAAAGCTTGTAAATCAACCTTGACGATACACTCTTAATTAACCTGGCAAAGTGATTGCAAAATACGTTACTTAAAATTCCTCTTATTCACACACTAAATTCTGAAAAGAAATTTTCTATTTGTAAAAACCGGTTATTAAATTTGGCGCCACAAAAAGCATGTAAGCAAAGAAAGCGATTTCTATCTTTCGGTTGGATAAAATTGAATCCTTTTTATTCCAGTTTTCGTTTCATGGCAGCTGATTATTGGCGACAAAATAATCGCTCAACTTACGGCAACCATAAAACAGCTTTCAAATGTATGGTGTGTAGCGCGGGTGTCCTGAGGTATGAAATTTAATTTACGTTAAATATTTTGAAATTTTATTCTGTTTTTTAAAGAAATCTCGAAGACTCTGGATAGTTCATCCTCCGTTACTTCAATACACCTTTGCCATTTAATTCTCCGGTAAGTCTAGTTTTTATCTTATCCGTGGCGCGTTTTTTACCTGAGATTTTCAATAGGCTTAGTCGCGCCATGTTTGGTACGTGTACTAAAGTGAACAGGGTGTGATATTGTTTTTATTGCATTTTTGAAAGCATGCAAATAGTAGATCGTAATTGGTTGGATGGAAAATTTTCTTAGTATGATTTTGATTTCACGCTGACCGTGTAGTATCCAAGTCGTAAAATGGCGGGTGCATAAGAACAGACGACATGCCACACCCCCCTTTAAAATGTAAATATGTTTCGCAGAGAGAAAAAAAAAGTACCAATTCGAAAGAATATTTTTACAAAAATTAGTTGGGTATGCAAAAATTTGAGTAACGATATATTCAGATTTATTTTTGCTTTTGCATTCTTAAAAAATTTCAAATTATATTTGACTGCAAATTTTATGCAGTGTGGTTGATCCGTATTTGTAAACAATTTCTTTTTTATTATTTTCAAGTGGATCTGCAGATCTTGCAAGAAACTGATGTAACAAGATTACAAACAAAAAAATTCGTTGATGGGACTTTCCTTTAGTATATTTATAAATATGAATGCATTTTGCTCATTTTATCAACATAAACATTTTATAATTTTCAACAAGATACAATTAAACTAAAAAAGTTAATAAAATTGGTCGAAAAATTTAATAAATCTTTTTTAATAATTGTGATTTATCAGTTTTTATTCTTTCAATATTTATTATGTTATTCAATATTTATTATTTATTATGTTACTTAATTTTTAAAAACTCTTCACAAACACGCACATTTTTGAATCTTTTCAGATAATTTTTTAGTTTTTCCAAGTATCGCGATGCATGTTTTTCATACACACAAGCTTATATGATTGAATACCTACTTTTCGTTTCAAAAATGTTTAGCAATTGGCGGATAAATCCATTGCATTTTTCTTAATATTGCATTGAAAAAAATGTATTTTGTGTAATATTATTTGGCTTTTAATTTTTTTGAAGTATTCTAAATGCACTATATATAAGCATATTGAAGCATTTTATATTATTCAAATTACAATTTATTTTCTTTCAATTTACTGACTATTTGAAACATTTCCAATTTGCAGTTTTTTTCATATTTTTCTGGAATAAAAAAAGTGTTGGATAAAAGAATTTATCTGAAAAGGCTTCTTGTCTGATGAATTTTTACCAAAAAGGGAGTTCTAAATTCATTTTTAATTCAGAAATTCTTTTTGTTCTTAATCTTAGAATTTCGAATAAATACTTGTTTTTGAAAACTTTAATGACTATTTATTTATTTAGCTAGTAATGATTTAACTCCTTGCAAGTCAGCATATACCTTTCATTAAATGTTTAGAAAAATGCATCTTTTTAAAATTTAAATTGATGGTGTTTTTGAAAACTGAATTTTTTAAAACAAGATTCTTTTTTGAGTTTTCATCCCAATTTATTTCCCATTATTTTTATATTTGAGAAAGCTAATTATTTTTGGTATTTATAAGTAAAAAGAAAATTTAGATGTTTGTAATTTTAAAGTTAATTTATTAGGATCTTTAAACTCTAGATTTTTCTCATGTTTGATTGAGTTCATTCTTAAAGCAACATTATTTTGCTTGTTTCTTTGCTTAAATTCTTGTAATTTTTTAAAAAATTCTTACTACACATAAATATGTTTTTAAAAAATAATGAAATAAAGTTAAATGTATTATATTTATATTGATTCAGTTGAGTCTGATATTGTCTAAATCTGATTAAAGCTTTAATTTTTGTTGAATTGGCTTGTACGTTTGCTTTAAATTTTCTCTGTTTAGTGGGAAAAGTAGTAATTTCTTCAATTTTCATAAATAGAATAAAATTTGCATAAGATTTTTTTCTCTGAGCATTTTAAGAAATATATATTTTCCATGAAATTTAATATATATTGGATGTTGAGTGGAAATTTTTTAATCAAGTGTGCACTAAACATTACTGTATCACAAATAATTTAAAGATTCTCTTCATAAGGTCCTTGAATTCAGTGTTTTATCATTGATCTTTTATTTAATTTTTAATTTTGAGGTTTGAGTTCTGAGTCAGAGATTCTAGATATTGTACGATATTTGAAAGGATAATAAGGTATCAAAAATACGTCATATGAATTTATATGAAATTATTTTATTTAACTTATGATTTTTTTATAATTATTTTTTAACATAATGCATATAATGATGCATAGCAGTTAGTACAGATAAATTTAAGTTTCACTACAGTTAGATTTGCTGAAATAGACTGTTCTCTCTGAATTTTGAATCTAAATTTATTAATCTTCGTTCATTTTGTGTGTTTTTGGATTAATTGTTTAATACAGATTGATTGAAATATTTTTTTATTCTTCTTGAATGTGAAAGAATATACCTGTAATAATTTTTCTGAGATTTCATTCTCACTTGCACGAATTATGCTGTATTGCAGGAAAATATACCCTCTTTATTTTGCACCTTATTTTTCATATTCAAGATATGTTGATGTATTCTTAATCACCAAATTAAATGACATCAAATTTTATCATATTGATGTTGAAACACTTGATTAAAAATTAAAAAGAAAAAGAGCTGTTCGATAAATTTTTTTCTATCTGATTAATTTTTGATTAGGAAAGAGCAACATGCACAAAGAATGTTTTAAAAATATTTCAAAGATATGTGCTTTGCATTGGCAATACCTAACAAGATTCAATGGCGTAATGTACACCCCTGCATAGCGGCAGCCCAGGATTCTAGGGGGCCCAAAGCTTGACTGATGCCATATACGTATTAGGGCTCGGGACCCAAAACCTGACTTAGCAGGGAGCCTAATGTTCTCCATTACGCCACTGACAAGATTGTTGATGTAGAAGTGCATATTGGTGTTCTTAGAATAAACATATACAAAACTTTTTAAAGATGATTATACTTTTTCATGATTATTTTTGGATTTTAGAATAAAATGAATGAATCCTCTAATACTTTTGTTTTGTATAAATAGTTTTTTTTCATCTGCGTACATATATTTACATGATAGTGTATGTATGGGTACTATGTGTGATTTATTGAATTTATGATTGATTCCCTAAGTTAATCGGAAATAGATTATACACAAAATAAGCAATATCAATTATTTTGAATATTATGGTATGATTTTTTTTATACCAAATAAAATTTAAGAATCGGTATTAGTATGAATTTAAGAAGTCATTCTGTTCAATTTTTACATAAAGGTTTTAATAATGTATTAAAAATATAACCTATTATAAAAATATAATCTAAAATTTTGTATTTAATACAAAGAAACCTTATATTTTTGAAACACCTGTAAAAAATCAGTTTCCATGTAAATTTAATCTACTATTCAGAAACTGATGTTGATTTTGAAAATCTGATCAAGTTCAAACATTAATATCCATAATAAATTCAGAGCTTATTGTGATTTTGCAACATATTCAAAATTACATATTTTGTTCAGTTTTAAAGTATAAATTGCAATATTTTTAAATTTCCATTAATGTTAAGGCAAAGCAAATGAAAATTTCTAATTGTATTTTTAATCAGCATAATTTTTTTTAAACAAATTATAAAAACTAGCATTTTATAACTGGGACACAGTGTAGAAAAGAAGTTTATTTTGAAAGAGTACTGAATTTAAATATAGTAAAATTATGTCAATCATGCTCTTCTTGATGAAGTAAAATTGTAATTGCTGCAGTTATTTAAGTCTGCATTGTCGAGGTCGTCTGGTGCTTTCTAGTGTATTACTTGAATCATTTTAGGCAAAATGCCAAGTCATTTGCTCTAGAGAGCTTAACTTTGCCACTCTGCTTTAAAAAATTTACTTTTAATCCTTTCTTCACGTTTTTAGTTTTTGATTTTCATTGTAGAGATCATGTAACTTTAGGTCATAGCTATTCATCTCTATGTTTCAGTTAAGTTTATAGTGCTTACATGATTTAAAATTTAGTATGTGATGAGATTTTTAATAAATTGTTATGTTGTGTTATGTTTTTAATGTAAAATACTCGTATACCGATTTATTTTAACATTCCTTTTTTAGATTTCATTCTCCTTGTAGATTAGGGATATTTATATGGCTTCCTTCCCCCCACCTTTACACGGAATAGTCTTATTGTAGATAATTAAAAATAACCAAAATCACAGTTACAAAAAAGTAGAGGAAAAGTATATTTCTAAGAACTTTTTTTATCAGTAGTAGCTATATATGTATATATATATATATATATATATATATAAAGTGGGCAATTGAGGAGAAAAAAACTCACTAATTATTAATAGTGAAGAAAATTCCTCCTATATTCCAAATGGTCTATAGAATTACAATTACTAGATTGTTAAGTGAATAGAAATGACCACTCAAAATACTAAAATAGAAATTTTTGAAGAAGAATCTAGCAATGACACTTTTACAACACAGCAAAGAAAATAAAATGCAGGTCGAAATCGAAAGTAGCATTTTGTGTATAAAATTTCTTAAATATTAAAGTTTTGTTTATCCATTTTCGAATTTAAGGGGGGGAGGGATGCGAATAGGAAGAAGTAAAAAATTTTCCTGAAGATTTCACGAAAAACCGTCCCATGTTCTCACATTTTTAGAAAATAAATATTTTAATGGGTAATTGTTCAAATATCTTTTTGAAAGATTTTACTAATAATTCTGCTGTGTTTTGAAAATTGCAAAAATATCTATTTTTGCCATATTTTTTTTAATATAAAATGAAAAATAGCAGTTTTTGCAATTAAAAAAACTGGTGGTTCTTTTAATTACTAAATGTGACCGAGGTAGTCGAGTGATCACGGCGACAAGCTCGTGATCGGGATTATTTCTGTCGAGTCGTGGGTTCGAGTTTTTGAGCCACAAAAGATCCGCCGTGTAGAAGAGTAGATACACTTTAAATCTTGCTGCGTAGCCTTATGGTTACGATCACAAAATCGTGCCGCGGGTTTGAGTTTAGGTGCTTCTGAAAGCCCGCCTTGTAGAGGGGGCCGATGCACGTTATATCTTTCGAAGCTCAATGTCATCCTGTTTGTATGGTGTGGAAGTTAGAAGAGGAGGTACCAGCTCTGGTGTCGTCATCGGCACTTGACAGAGGCTCAAAATTACGAGTCCGTCGCCAATAGACATGTTTTTTTATAGGGCGACGTTAAAAAACACTCACTCCCCTCGTAAAATCTGTCGACAGTCAAAGCCCTCGCAATAATATGCAGGAACGTCTTGAGGCTTAGACCAACTGGGCCCAGGGCCTTGGCCACAATGAAAGTCTCAACTCATTCTCGACGCAGCCTTAATAAGATCACAATCGAATAATTTCAACGGTCAAATGTTATTTTCTGTTGTATTCTTCGAAAAACTGGGAATTTCGGACGTTATGTCAACTGGCTACATGTGATGACCGTCGTTCATGTATAGGCCTAGGCCTATCACCTTACACTATTTTTATTCATTCAGTCAAAAGGCGGCAGTCAGCTTAGCCGGTTTGTGCGATTGTACATCATGCACATTTATTTGCTTCGGGTTATTGTTTATACGAATTTTTGACAACTTATGCTATGTTATGTCTACTTATAAGCGTCATAGACGAGGCCTACATTTGTTAGGAGCCCAGGGCTTCCTTTGCGCGGGGGCCCAGGTCCTCAAGAAGTCTTAAGACGTCTCTGAAAGTATGGTATGGAAGATTGATGAATGGGATGGTCTGCTAAAGTATTGTTTTCTTTACTTTGCTATGTTTCAAAATAACGAGGTTTGTCACCAATAGCCCTCTTGTTGCTTCAAAGAGTGACTCTCTT
Source organism: Trichonephila clavata (assembly GCA_019973975.1). Classification (NCBI taxonomy): domain Eukaryota; kingdom Metazoa; phylum Arthropoda; class Arachnida; order Araneae; family Nephilidae; genus Trichonephila; species Trichonephila clavata. The sequence goes on from BMAO01014293.1 coordinate 17,312, forward strand.
AAACAATCAGTTTTTCATAAGGGTGCTGGCGCCAGTTGGCGAGAATTCCTTTGTAAAGATTTAGCTCCGAGGCAACTGTTTCAACCTTTTTTTGTAATCAATTCGAAAAGTATCCGTCGAAAAGTGTTTGAGATCCGTCTTGCTTATTAAAATTTGTTAAAATTTACAGTCCGCTTAATTTGTTTAGTCAACAAGGAAAGAAACACAATTTTGACAGTTTTATTTTATTTTTTGAAAATTTTATTTCCTCTTGCATGAAATAAACCCAACATTGAAAAAAAGTCGAATTTTTTAAAAATGAAGCTTGCCAAATCATATTCTTTAATATTATACATAGTCAATTAATTTTCAACACTAAAATAGTTCTTGGGGTAGCCTACGCCAAAAAAATATTTCTTATTCTGTTCAAGACGGGGGGGAAAAGAAATCCACATCATATTTGCAAACGAAACCTTTTTTCTGTTAATATAGTTTGAATCCTGTTACTCAGCCGTAACTTCCGTGGCCATTTTTTTCTCATTAAAGAGAATGGATGGTGTCTTTTCAGAAGAGTTGTTCCGTTCGACGATTTTAATCGATGGTGTGCATGACCAAAGCAAAGAATAAAGGGATGAAAAAAACTCTCATAAAAGAGCCAGAAGCACAGAAAATAGGCGTGTCTCGTGACCGAGGATTGTACCCTGTTGACTCTTTTATGAGAAGATTCCAAATGTCTGAGGCGGGAAATCACGGAATAAAATTTATAGTATTTCTAGAAAATAGCTGGCTTAGAATATTATTTAAAGTACGAATCCGATGGAAACCTTTTATTTTTGAAAAGTTAAATTACTGTTATGTAACAAGAACGTATTAATTTCTTTATAATCTTAATTCCGAAAAATTTATAAATATTTTTAAGTCTTATTTTTAAATGTCTACAGTAAGTTATTCAGGATTATCTTTTTTTTAGAGAGAAGGGAACGACACATCGTTTATATATTTTATATTTAAATTCATTTTTCAAAATAAATGTTTCATTGTTTAAAAAAATCCTTTTTTTTCTTTCTTTTTTTTTGCTAATGGAAAATTTTGTTATACAAGCATATAAAGTTTTGCTTTCATTCCGAAGAATCTGTTTCAAAACCCCTTTTCATATTTCTAATCAGCCTCAGAAGACCAGAATTTTAAAAGGGTAAATAATTGAGTCTTTCTAATTACGGTTAAGCAGAATCTGAAAAATGTATTTCATTGGCCTATTTTGGATGAGCCAAAGTTTTGAATTGTGGTTGCATCACTTAACATTGCATTTTAATGATTTGTAAGCGAACACAAACATTAATTAAAATTAAATCTAGCTACCAAAATTCGTATTAATTCATTTAATTTTTGATGACTTATGCCTCTGATTGAGTGTTTATTAACGTTGCACTATTGTCAACAGACCTCGTAATTTTGAATCTTGTTCAAGTAACGAAAACGACACTTGCGTTGGCGCCCTCTCTCCAAATTACCACAGCACACCAATGAAAGGACTTTGAGCCCCTACAGATTTAACGTCCATCAGTTGCTCTAAACGGTGGGTCTTCATCAGTTGCGTAACGTACGCCCCCGCATCGCAGGAGAGGGCAGGATTCTAGGGGGCCCAAAGCCTAACTGACGCCAAGTGAGATCCTGCTTGGGGCCCAAAACCTGACTTTGCGGGGGGGGGGCTTAATATTTTCCGTTATTGTCCGGTTTTCAGTGACACAAGGACTAGAACTCTTGACACACTGGCCTCGAGTTGGCTGCCATGGCTTATGCTCCTGACGAACGAACAGTGACGTAACGGAGACTATTAGCCTCCCCCCTGCAAAGTTAGGTTTGGGGCCCCAAGCCGGATCTTACAATCGGTATGTACTTGACATCATTCAGGCTTTGGGCCCCCTAAAATCCTGGTCCCCCCGCAGTGTGAGGGTTGCCGGGGTATACATTTCGCCACTGCGAACGAATGTATTAAATTGTAAGGGTTCCTTCATTTTTATTATACCAAATGCCCGTAATGAATAGTTTTTTATATTTTACAGAGTTTTTAGGAACGAGTTTCTGATACTTGAAGGGGGTAAGGTGTAAGAATCGTATAGTAAAAATTAGTGGTATACAAGCATATAGAATTACAGCGAAGCTGAAGAAAATCTTTCAATTCTGTATAATTAAAATATTTATGTACCCTTTCAGTGCTTTTTTTTTGTGGAAAAACGAAATCCCACAATATAAAATTAATTTCAAGGCAAATTAATGTAATAAATATCTTTACCAAAATGTGATATCACTTAAATTAACCACTGTCAGTTTAATTCTCATAAATCCTATTTTGTACGTGAACTCTTTCTGTTATTGAAACTGATAATAACCTGAATTCGATTATATCACTTTTAATTAACTTTCACCTGAATTGATATTGTATTGTGAATTCTACTGAAATGTAAATGAAGCAACGGTATTGTTTTAATTAAAATTTTTTCTTTAATAAGTATTCTTATCATCATTGTCTGGCTCGAAGGTCTCTGTTGATATTCATATTTAATCGCTGTCTGATCTGCAAATAGTTTCCGCGAAATAAACATATATTTCCTATGTACCGCATCTCTGTCTAGATTAAATGGGGAAAATAAAGAAAAATGCTCATATAATGTTGGCCAGTATTTCTGATCTCTCTTGTGTGCTTGGTTAAGAAATTATTTGTGGTGAATGAAACACGATCCATTGTGTGTATTTCTTAATTTACAATCAATAATTCATTGTTGGGTGTGGAATTATAGAAGAGAGATAAGAAATGAATGCATTATATGTATGGAATAGAATAATTTTCTAGAATACCTGGACGATATCCTTAGTCTCATAAGTTCTTTCAGTTACAAACACTAAACTAATGTTTCTAAATGTTTAATCTACGTGTCTCCTACCCATTTATTACCTGATGGTTGAAATAAATGGTTCTTTTTAACACCCTTTATAAGCTTCACTAATATGTAACGGAATCTTTGAACTCAATTTTTACCCTTTTTAAAAGGTCAGACTAATTCGAAATTTTGCTCATTTGTTTCAGAACCGATGGCAATACAAAAATTTAATAATTTTGTTCCATTTTTCCTGATCAGGATCAACGATTTCCCATTTTCAGATCTCATACCGCATCTGGCGACTAATTTCAGGCCCCATTTCCAGATTTGGCGACTAAAAGATAAAGTTGCAACTTAGTTCGATTTACTATAAAAGAGTAGTTTTTATGTGGTTTTTTTTTTAACAATTTATTATTCCAGCAATTTTTTTTTTCTACCTTTTGATACGTCCTTATGCCCTTATTTCAGTTTTTGTCCCATGATTCATAGTATTTTTTTTAAAAAAAAGAAAATCATAGAAAAAATATTTACACTCACACATTCTCACAAAAATTGTCCCCCCCCCCCCTTCTCTTTAATATTTATATTGCTCTATTTCTGTCCGCGGTAGCCTAGTGGTTGTGGCCACGAACGCGAGGCCGCTGTATCATGAGTTCTAGCCCTAGTACCATTGAAGACCCTTCGTGTAGAGGGGCTGATGTATGTTAAATCTGTCGAGGCTCAAAATCCCCTCGTTGGCAGGGCGTGGAAGTTCGAAGAGGGTGTGCCAGCTCAGGTCGTCCACGTCATTCGATCATGGTCCACAATTATGAGGTCCGTCGCGAATAGCCCTCGTGTTGGATTTTGTTGCTACATCAATAAACACTCACTCTCTGTTCCTTAAATTATAAAATTTAATGTTTGGTTTCCTTTAACTTTCAGTCAAATATAGCTCTTTTGGAACATACACTCAAGAGCCAAAACATTATGACCATCCCTACATTTTGCAATGAACTCGCCTGGATGACGTGGAAGGCACGTCATCGGGTGGAAAATGATATTTAACTGCTGCTGGAGAGTCTGAAGAATTATTCTTTCACTTACTTCTGTGCGTGACGGGAAGGCTGCGGATCTAAGCGACTTTGATAGAGGGCAGATTGTAATGACTCGAAGGCTCGGAACAAGTATTTCCGAAACTGCACGACTCGTTGGTTGTTCGCGCTCTACAGTTGTTAGTACTTATGCAAAGTGGATGAATGACGGTGAAACCAGCAGTAGACGACATGGCGTTGGACCTCCACACGCTATCAAAGAAAAAGGTCGTCCGAGGCTGTCTCGCATGGTGAAGAAAAACCGGAGCAGACAGTGGCTCAGCTGACAGCCCAATACAATGCAGGGCCAAGTAGAATAGTACCGGAGCACACTGTTCAGCTGACACTGTTGGATATGGGGCTACGCAGCAAACATCCCACTCGTATGCCGTTGCTGACCTAGCGTCATTGCCAACTGCGCCTGCGCTGGGAACATCGCGACTGGCCCATGGATCAGTGGGAGAGAGTTGCCTGGTCAGATGAATCACGCCGATGGCCGTGTCAGGATACGCCGTCTTC
>BMAO01014294.1:0-41315 GCA_019973975.1 Trichonephila clavata
GATTCCTATGGTAATTTAATATTGCAATTTCTATTCTATTGCTGTTATATTCACCCACGTGGATTTTAGGCTTTTGCCTTAGTTTATACTGGAAGCTATTATGTAGAAAAAATTTCTGCTGCAGGAGAAGGTTGAGATCTCACAAACAATGTTTAATCCTGTTTCACTGTCCTAAACCAGTGACAGCTCGAGAAATCATAATAGTTTTTCCCCTCTAGCTACATTTCTTTTTGATTTGTCATGGTTCCATGTTCTTGGTTCTTCCGGTCTGATCTTAAGATTCTTGGGATTTATTAGTCATCTTTTTAATTATTTACTGCTATATATATATATAACATTTTTTAAACTATTTGCTTTTGACATGCATTTTAAAAGAACTTCACTGCACTCTATATTTCTTTTAGAGATTCCTGTTTAGTGGTAAATATAAACACGTTTTTAAAAACCCAGTAATAGGTTATTTCTTGAAATAATGAAACAAATAATATTTGCAAATTCTTCACGAATAAGTTTGCTTCAAAAACGTAATAATCTTCAAGGCAATTGAAAAATATTTCTGGAAAGTGCGTGTAGTAATATTTTACTCCAAATTTGTTGCATTGAAAGCACTAAAAGCCAAAATAAAAAATTGTTATTTCTAAAATGCCTGGCGTTTGAAGTCTCAGATATTCTGGTAATGTATGATTATTGTAAGGCTACAACTTATGGGATATAACAGTACGATATATTTAACACGTGGTGGTCACGAATTTTTTAACACTACCATGTAATACAATGAAAAAAATGGAACATATGCTGACAGCTATAACAATCTCGATAATCTGTCGCATTAAAATATTTCTATCACTATTCTTTGTCGAGTATTTAATGTTTTTCCCATATAAATTTCCCCTTCCCCTCACAGTACCAGTATTTTCTGGCGTGTGTATGCTTTTTCTATATTAAAATCATAAAAATTCCATCTTACAAAATTCTTCTGCCTCATTGCCCCGTCGGACACCTTCCGCTTAAAAGGTGTTGCACAGTCTTTTTACGGAAGCATACTTTTATTTTCGCGAAAATTTCCTCTTTTCCTTTTCACATCAGCCCTTCTGTATGTGTGTATATCCGCATAATTGTCATTGGAATTTTTGTCCGAAAATCTTCCACTTCTTTTCTTTGTCAGACAGGTTTCTTTCTTTGTGTTTAGCCAGACATTACAAGGGCTTTTTCGAATATAAAACACTTTTTCCCTCTTTATTCCCCCATGATATTCCCCCACCGATTGCAATTTCAATTTTCAAGTAATAATTTACAAAAGCAGCACTGCTTTAGTCAAAAAATATATTAATTTAAAGCAATAAAAAGAAAACATATTTGATACAATATTTAAACAAAATGGTTCTTATATTTTAACAATAATTAACTTCTCTAATCTAAAATAATTAAATCGATTGCAAATTTCTATTTAACAATCAATCGTTGCATACCGTAAGCTTTTAAATTTCTCTAAAAACAATGATATATTTTTATCCAGAAGAAAGCAGACAACGAAAGACTTTATTGTTAAATAATTTAATTTAGTTAGGAATGATAGAAAAAATACTGCTTTAGTTTTTAAGAAAGTATATCCATTTTCGTCAAAAAATTAATAAAAAACTCTTACCGTTAGCTATTGAAATGACTACTTATTTCTGGATATTTGATTATTCTATTAAATCTATGTAAGTATTTAAAACAGAAATGGAGGGGAAAGCCCGGAAATTTGTTTACATTCACTGTATAAAAAAGATTTAAAATAAAAATAATACTATCTCATAAAAACATGTCTGTCTTTTTATAAATTTTTAAGGCATTTTTTTAAGAATAAAGAAAGTTATCACACTTCCGATGTAGTACAAAAAACTAAGCTCGTATTCGTTGTTTTATATATATAACAATAAATAATTTCTTAGAATTTAAAATGGTAACATGGATTTGTAAACTTCATTATTTTTATTCACAATATAAGAAAAAACGTTCAAAATAAAACACATTTAGTGGTATTTTTCCTTTTCCAATGGCCTTATATGTTCTCATTTTTCCAAAATATTATGATACTTCAATGAAAAATCTAAAAAAAACTTGAAAATAAAATTTTTCATTTTGTTATGAACTTGTTCAGAAATAATAAGTGCTGAATTAAATTTAAGATTTTGAATTGAATTAAGATCAATTGCTCCCTCTTAATCATATTTTGAAATATATTATATATCTTTCATACGGAAAAAAAAACCTTTTCTCCATGAAATGTATGTTTTATGTGCTAGAATAGTATACAAGAATAAATTTATGTATGGTAAAAATGCACACATGGATATCTTTATTTTTTGAAAAATTAAAATGCATGTTTATTTTAACCCCTTAATAGCTTCCGTTTTTTTTTCAGAATTCAATCGAAAAACTATCACATTTTTTATTACTTTTTAAGAATAATTTCCCAGTGTTCAACAGAAAAATGCTATTAAAATTAACAATTTTTAATATATTTCAGCATTTATGATAGTTTTAACTTTTAATGAAAATAATAGTATTTCAATGTAAGTTATTTTTTCTTCCTTCGCGAATGCTTAATAGGGAATCTTCACTCAAGGCTATAACTACAAAAAAGGTTCAGTTTATATTTTACAGTTTTTATTACAACTATTATGCTGGATAGCTATTGACATCTATACAAATAATTTGATAATAAAAATTGCAAAGATACGGGAGAAGTACGACAAACAAAAAAAGAAACCGTACAACGAGAAAAGATAAGGAAATCGTACCGGCCAAGAAGTAGAGGCCCGAACATGGTGCCCGTACGGCGTACGGGCGAAACAGGGAAGGGGTTAAACAAAATCAATAAGATTATTTTAACTAAACTCAATCCAGTCCTATGGGAAAGTACAGTTTTCTCTTTATTTTATATCGTTTAATGTAAGAATATATTAAATAAATATTATATTGGATATCCTTTAAAATCTTTAAATACCTGTAAGAAATATGTAACTTAGTAACAATACGGAAACGAATTGGAATTCCAGTTATCCTTTTCTTTATTTCTATTCGTTCCAAACATGAAGTTTTTTATTCGAACCCTGAAATTCCAGGCCATTTTTCATAAAGGTCAAAGTATTTGCCGATGATATTGCATTTAAGAAATGCATTCTTTTGAACAGAAATCAACCTTTTCGCAATAATGATCAGGAAAAAAAACTTTTCATATCGACTAAATTAATTTCATTTTATTGATTTTTGTTGCATTATCAATTTGTTTCTTGATATAAATATCATTTTTGGATGCAGCATGATTGCATTTTATATACTCATATTTCAACAGTAACGTTTTGGCGTAGCATCTTAATTTATAATGCACAAAAAAAATTTCTAGTGTTGAAAAGTCCTTTTTACACGTTATTTCTTGTGTTTTTTATACAAGAATTTAATAAAAATCAAGAAATTAATCATCTTAAATGTATCAACAAAAAATGATTTTTTTGAATTCAAAAAAATATTTATTCTTGTTTTCAAGACATTCTTCAAAGATCTTTAAGTTCTTTACATTAGGAGAGTCATAGAACTGCCTCTTCCCATCCACTTAATCATAATTTTTTTTATCATAAATCATTTAATTGTCATGTTACAATATGAATTTCATTTATTTCCTGAATAGCTATTGTTTTTTCATTTATTCACAGATCTATTAATCATCTGTTTAATTACACAAATTTTTTATCTTACATTATATATTTTAATGAATCAATCGGTCCTGAATCATGATTTCATGTAAAGGCTGAATCTTGCGTCCTTAAAATTATTCATAACATTTACTTTTAAATCCGAGTTGTAAGTTTTAACTTGATTCCGGCTTATGGTAACACAATTAAACTTTTCATTAAAATATTCAGCTCAGTTCCTAAATAGTGTTTTACAAAGTGCGAATAAAAATCAGTTGTTAGAGATTTCTTTACTTATATATTAAACTTTACTTTTACTTTTAAATGCAACATATCATCAAATATATTCCAATGTACAGGACTTGCACACAAAATGAAATAATAGTCTACATTATATGTAGTCGACTCTCGATAATTCAAACCTTCGATAGTACGAACCTCTCGCTAATTTGAAGTATATGCTCAGCTCTTAGAAAAACTCTTGATATATCGAACTAAAACAATACATTTTGGTATACTCAATTTTTCGAAGTAAAATATGTGGCTCACCGGAATGGAATACGCGATAACTTGAAGTGATCTTATAAAACTCTCGACAATTCAAACACTCACTATCATGTAGTTCTGTTGCAAACAGGTTGGATCTTGCATGTTTTGAGTTGTATTGTCTCTGCTTATGTCCCCTGTTACGTAGCCCTTTTGATGGCCATCGGAGGTGTGACTCAGATAACTTTGACAAAGGCTTAAGTGTCACTAAAAACTACACAACTTTTTACTTCAATATCATGTTGATGGGGCATTTTTTAAGCTTCATTTATTCCAGAAACATCTATTGACAAAGTTAGATTGAATGCCACAAAAAGAAAGATAACAAATTTTTTCGCCAAAAAATTTATTATTTATATATTTCTTTAATAGTTGTTTTTAATACATAAATGTATTCTTTTAATCACGGACTTTTAACTTCTGTATAATATTTATACTGTATATATAATATGTACTTTTTTCAAAAATACTATTAATACATTTTTATACATATGTGCAATTGTTGCTTTATCGCATAGTTTCAAATTTAAATGTGTTAGAAAAAGATTTCCTTTCATGTGTTTTGGGAGTTTTTTCCTACCCTTTTTGATGATTCGAACTCTTGATAAATTTTAATTATCGAGAGTCGACTGTATATATTTTCTCTATGTTCCTACATAAAGATATCCCAGAGAGAATTTAAAGTCCACTGATAAAACTTTTTTTAAACAAATAATCCGTATTCTGATTGATCCTAGACTCTTCTCTAAGCTTTTGGAGGTTTAAAGCCTTCAAGGTACCCATATTAACTCTGAATATTACCTGGCTATGACCACATATTGCGTGCGAAAATATCTGACTTTAAAAACATTTAAAGTATCCAACTAGCCTAGAATTATAAATTTTGCCAAAGGTTGAGAATACTTTTTATGATTTTATATTATAGGTAATTTAAATATATTTATAAAAAAATACCAAGCTAATTATTTTCCGTTCACAATAACGAAAACTGCGTGTTACCCTTTTAATTTGACAATACATTTGCTACAGAACTATCAGACACATGCTCAGAAACACTTGTGCAAATTGAAAATGTATAAATCATCTTCTAAGCGTACATAATGAATCATGTCCTCAATTTAATGGGCAAATATTAAAGAAAAATAGTGCATTCTATATCAGTTATCACAATTGCATAAATCACTCTTTCTTGGAATTTAGTTTTAAAATAGTATAAAAATATTGAAAAATCGTGTAGTTTAATATAAAAGGCTTATGGAAAGTTAATACATACAGCCTTCACAGTATCCCCATAATAAAGTGTAGATAATATTGCAATAGGGAATTGCTTTTTTTTTCTTTCTAATTTGCCATCCAAACTAAAAGCACATCCATGTAAAATCTATATAGTCTATGTATTTAAAAATAAATGCAATATATAGCTATTCCTTATAATGCTTTCACATAATCCGTTTATATATTGGTTTGTAACAGAAGAGTTTTCAACTATAACTCATTTCATATATAAGATTGCTTCGTACAACAATGTTCAAATTTCTTTTTTAAAAGCTTTTATTTAACTTACAATGTATGTATGTATGTATGTATGTATGTATGTATGTATGTATGTATGTATGTATGTATGTATGTATGTATGTATGTATGTATGTATGTATGTATGTATGTATGTAATTTGTTCGGGTGGAATCTTGCAACTCAATTTTGAAGCTGATATCTTCCTCCCATTGAGCTGAAATTTTGTATACACGTTTAGTTTGGATGACAATGCATGTTTTGACCATTTATATTCCGATATTGCAATTAATTAAAAAGATATTAATTAAAAACGTTTAACTAGTTTTGGGCGCCAACTTGGATATATTTGCATTGTTGTAATAATTTTATTGTTACAACAATGACAAAAGTTGGCGTCGAAAATCGGTTTTCAGCCAAACTGGAATTTCATGACGTTGCGCTATTGACAGTATTAATTAAATTTGTCTAAAAAATAATTACATTTCTACAACGTAAAAATAATCTAATTTCTACAACGTATGTAATTTTTTTACAAATTTCTATCTATTTTCTTGGATTTAAATTCAAAACAAAAAAGTAGAGCTATTTTTCAAGTAGATTGGTACATTGTATACCTTTCTCAACACTGCCAAGTTAAACTGAGATGGAGTATTGAAGAAATTCTTTAAATAATTTATCTAACTTTAATCTATGAAACTCAGACAAAAAATAATTACAGAATCGGAAAGATCATTTTTTTATGTATCTTACCCATCAAAAGGAATCCGCTAGGAAAACAATAAGAGAAAAATATTATCTAGAAATGCAATATATTTTCGATTAAAAAAAATAATTTTATAATAAAACAAAGGAATTTTTTAAAGAAATTTTCTAATTTTAAGCCTACAAGTAATTTAAATACACCTCATTTTATCACCAGTAATCTAAACACACACTACGACATGTGTCCTTAAATTTAATTACAAATAGAATCTGTTAATTGTATTTGAATTTAATTATTGATTTTTTCAAAATCAAGTTTCTAAAGATGATCTGAGCAATTTTAAAAAAAATAGATTCTTACGTAGAAGATATTCAATGTGCAGCAAAAAATTATCATTATTTGATAAAACTTTCTTTTTTGATTACAAAATGCGTTTTGAGTCTTAAGCATTTTATTGATTAATACAAATATTTAAATGCCTTTTGAAGTTTTTTAATAAACAACTAAAATTTTCTTCTAATATGTTAGAGAAATATATCCCTTATCTTCAAAATATTTCAAATAAATAATATATTCTTTAAGTTTTTCAAAAATAGTCAAAATTTTAATTAAACATTTAATAACTTTGTCATTTATGAAGATAATCTCACTAAACCTTTTTTTTTTCGTGTGTAGAACAATGTTACCCAAAATCTGCACGAAGATTGAAAAAATTGCTTAAAAATTACGGATTTAAAAAAATTGTGTTTTTAGTCTAATACCATTTTGCGAGAATTAATTCAGCTAAACCAGGGATGGCGAACCAGCGTTCAATGAGTTGAACAGGCTGAGAAACCTGTCCAGAGATAACTAAAAAGTAAAAAATAAATTAAATGTAAAAAAACTTTTTTAAGAACAAGCTTTTATTTAAACGCGCTAAAAAGAATCAAATAAACTTTTCCTTTAAAACTTTTTTACTATCAACTTATAACGTCATTACACAATTTATATGATATAAAAGCTTGTCGCGAGATATACCTGTGTAGATAAACAAGTAAAATAAATAACTTGACCTGATTGATTTTGGTTTTTAAAAATTCAAACTAAGTAAATATGAGTACTTAAATATTGCGACAAGCTTTTATATCATATAAATTGTGTAATGACGTTATAAGTTGATAGTAAAAAAAGTTTTAAAGGAAAAGTTTATTTTATTCTTTTTAGCGCGTTTAAATAAAAGTTTGTTCTTAAAAAAGTTTTTTTACATTTAATTTATTCATGATTCCCTACAAATTTCTATACATATAACGTAATATTTCTTCAGCGAATAAATATAAAATTGTCGTATACCCTTTCATCATCACAAAAATGTGGAAGAATAAGAACATGTAACTATATTCCATGTATGTTTATGACAAGGAATTATTCTAGTTCTCTTGTGTTCTTTCAAAATATATATGATATATATATATATTCCAAAATATATATTTGTATTTCTATTCGTAAACAGGGGGAAAATGTTTTTAATAAAAAATATTTTTTACGATAGATTTGCAAATAGGTGTTTTAATGATTTTATAGATCAAATCTTAATACCATATTATTGTTAAGAATAAGTACAAGCACACTAAAATGAGCTATAATACTTCCCGTGTGTTAACTACAAAAAAATTTAAATTTTTTAAAAAAAATATTTTGTCGTTTTATTTATTTTTATGATGCTGTATTAGGAATTATATTTTAATTCTTAATTAATGCAATCGTATTCAAAAAGGTTTAAAAGAAAGTAAACTATGTAAATATTTTAAAATATACCTCCAAAAAAATTTTCATTTTTTTATTGGAATAAAATTTGCTGTTTTTCATCTCAAGTTGAACCTTTTTGTACCAGGTGTTTGATAATATTCAAAACTTAAAATAAAATTTTAAAAAAATCGAGATGTACATATTAGCAAGTTGACGTTTAAATCGACGTGTTCTTCCAAAACAGTTCCAATTTTCGATTACGATTACCGTTGGGTTAGCCTTCTCAAATATCGTCACCATTTATATTCAAGCATCAGATTTAATGTTTTTTTTCTGTCTGTTTATTTCCAAAATAGAGAGAAGAAGTTTTAAAGTGCCATTTAAAATGCAACTGTGACTTTATTTTTTATATCTCAGTACTAAATATATCCAAATAAAAAATAGAGCCTATGCTGTCTCTAAATAAAATAAAATGTCTAAATAGTTTTATATTTAAAAACAATATTCAGATTAGAAAAAGGGAAAAGGTTTACAAAAAGAAGGAACAAGTATGCTGCTAACAAAAAGTTATATAATTGTTTTTAATGATCTGAGGACTATTGGTGACTGACTCTTGGAATTTCGAACAAGTGACGAGGAAAGTACTAGATTTCTCAAACTTTAAAACTAAAAGACGCGCGGATTTTGAACCTTGATAGATTTGTTTTACGTAGCGAATCCACCTCTCTATATAGGAAGTTTTTTTTTTCTTTTATGACGCAAGGGCTCGAAAACGCGACAAGACAAAGCCGGTCGCGAGGTCGTGACAACTATTCTTGGCTGAAAGCACGATGCTGATAAAAACAAAAGATTATTCTTGAAAGGTTTTAGGAGAGTACATACTAGGTAATAAATGTTTTTTACGATGTTTAAAGTGTCATGATCTCCGAAAATTATTAAAAAAATCAAAGCATATTATTTATTCTAGTTTTGAAACATACTGTGGAAACAGTGTGAGAAGTCCGATCAGTTTCTAGCTATAGAATGTATGATGATGAAGAGAAAGAAACTCCAAACATATCGAGATGTTTCAAGGTAATGGGAAGTATTGACAAACAATTGAAGTCTTCAAAAATCTGATGAGCATTAATGAGTTTTTTTTCTTGATCGTGTAGAACAATACGTGTATTATTGTATAACAAACATGTTTATATTAAGAAAGAAGAGTGTATGAGAAAAAGTAACTTTGAATGAAAAGTCTTTGACAATTTAATAGATTTATATGTTACGAGGGATTACACTTGGAAGAAAATTGACATTTACAATATTTATGAAGAATGTACCATTAATACCAAGAAGAATTTTATGCAGTATTGAGGGCAAGAGATGGTAGAATATTGTAATAAACGGTTGAGACCATAAAAATTTGTATAACTTATATATATAGAACATTTTAAATGTATTTTCTCGAATAACACCACAGCTGTAAAATAATACTAAATTAAATAAAAACGTTCTAAAAGAAATGCTGATGGATATAAAAACTTAACAAATTAAGGTTTACATAAATAGAACAAGTATCATTACAAATTACATTAAAATATCAGTCTACTTATTTTCTACATTCTTGAACAAGCGAATTATTCATAAACATTAAAACTATTTCCCTTTGTTACAAATTATTATGTATTTAAGCTCAAGGTTTGCTCCCTCAATAATTAGAAACAAAGTACACTCATGTCCCTAAATTAAGGATAATTCAGAATCACACAGAAATTGAACTCTAAAATAAAAATTTCACCTGTAGAATTATCCCACACATCTTGAAGAAGAATATGCAAATTACAGGAAACCACCAGATGGCGCGGATAGTACGTCACAATGACGAGAGTGTGAGAGAGGGGTACATAAGGAATGGTGGCAAAGAAGTAAAATTGTTCACAAGCGCTTTAAAAGCTTTTCAGTGCAATAACCGCATAGTTATGGCACAACGGAAGCATATAGATGATTTTTTACGTGGTAGAATTATCGGACGACTGGAATGTGGACGTACCCAGCTAGAAGTATCCGAGGAACTTGGAATCGCCCAGAGTGTCATCTCCAGACTTTGGCAACGATTCCAAGATGATGGTAATGTGAGTAGATGTTACAGCACAGGTCACCCCCGAGTTACAACGTCAAATGAGGACCGGTATTTGGCAATTACTGCCAAAAGAAACAGACGGAGCACAGCATCAGACCTGTCTCGTCAGCTCTCATCAGCAACCGGTACGAGAGTTTCAAGGCAGACCGTGTACAGACGCTTAGGGCTCATTGGTCTATATTCGTAGGCCTGTCAGATGTAGATTTTCGGGAGTTTCATGTTAAGAATCGCTTTTACTTTTGCTTCATCCATTCGAAACCCGTCTAAACTAATAACTAGACCTAAATAACGTAGCTTGTCCCGGGCAAAATGACATTTCTCACAGTTTAAATTTAGAACAGCCTCTAGAAATAATCTAAAGACATATCTTAATTGTTTAACATGTTCCTCAAGCGATGGAAACGAGATGACCATGTCATCCAAATGGACATTCCCAAAACGCCAGAGAACTGGTTTCAGAATCATTTCTATAACTCTTTGAAATTTAGGAGCCGCTTCCGAGAGACCAAATGGCATGCGAGTGAATTCAAATGTACCATTTTTAGTTACAAAAGCCGTCTTACTAATATCTTTGGGGCCGCCAGCTGAAAGTAGCCTGAGCGGAGGTCAATCGACGACATAATTTAGGTGTGTGGAATATTTGTTATGAGATCCTCAATGACCGGTAATGGATATCTTTAATAACTGGTTAAGGCATTCAATTTTTTTGGTACTCAATCGCGAATCTATAAGCTTCTGGGTTATCCAGAGGCAAACCATTATTTTTCCGACATAAAACAACTGGAGATGCATAGGGCAATTGGGATAGATATAATCGTACCTTCTTCTAACATTTCATTGAAGTGATAATCTATAATCCTCTGTTTGATCCTGTCATAGCGGTATGGCCGCGAAATCACAGAAGGGTTATCTCCTGTATCAATTTCGTGATGTAACACATGCGTCAGCCCCGGTGTATTAGAAAACAAAGCCCTGAAATCATTAAATAAAACATTTAATTCCTACTTTTACTTTCCCCTCAGCTTCGTGCTTGAGTGATCTATATCTATCGGTGTTTCTGCTATTGGTACCTTTTCAATTTGCGAGTCCGGAATGATTAAAGATTTAGTTGAAAAATCGAACCCAATTTTGGACTGCGACATGAAATCATGCCTAAGATGCATGGGCTCTGCTTCTCAGCTATCACATGGGAATTCCATATTTTTGAAAATTCTCTGATCTTTATTTGTAATTCTACCATTCCTAAGTTTGTGCATTTTCCACGTTGAGCAGTTATGACCTCGGCTAGTGACTACTTAATGGGGTGAAAAGTAAAATATGCCCGATACCTTTCTTCCGAAATAAAGTACTTTTCTGTTCCCGTATCCCAAAGATCTTTTTACAAATGTGTCGTGCAAGAGAATCCTCACATACGAAAGGTAAAACGGGAGATAATCTTAGAGTATTTATTTTAATCTATTAGGAAGGTTTGATTCAACTTGCGACCGCTTAACTCCTGCAACACGATCTCTTAAAAGTTTAAATTACCATTTCTTTGTCCTCCACTGGTTCTATCATTATTCAAACCCTGATTTAAAAGCATACTACGATATCTATGATTGCCAGATCTATGATCATGTTGATCATTTCGGTTCCATCTCTCGAACCCACGATTTTGAGGGCCACCATGAGAAAAGTTATTTGCATCCCTGTTCATTTTTCTCCCATCCAAATGTCCAATTAGGACCCCTGCATCCCTCCGGTTTCCATCTCCACGCCTCTCCGCAAACTTCCTACTCACATCCCAATCTCGTCTTTCAAAACTATTGCTGGAAGCCTGGGTACCTCTATTTCTATGCCGCTCCACATATTTATCAACCAATTCTAATAACTGTACCTTAGTAGGGAGATTTCTAACTTCTACATAATCCATAACCTGGGGTTCAAGTCGCATAACAATGTGATTATTTATTTTGGAATAATCATGTTACAAATACAGTGTTTTATGGATTTTCAGCAATTTATATACAGAATCGGACGGTGCCTCACCTCTACCCTGTTTCGCTGAAAAAGATTGAGCCTCTAATTCTGATATATTTCTCACTACTGGGAAACTATCAGTTAATCTCCTTTTTAGCGTCACGAAGTCAGTAGTATCACCACTTAGAAACGAAAACCCTATAACTTCGAACCAATCTAGCGCTCGTCCTACTAGATGACATTTCAAGTAGGTACATGCCAAATTTGCAGGTATCTCGTAATACGCTATGTTATCATCAATATTTGCGAGAAACTCGGAAACATTCCCTTTGATGGAAAAAAATAATTCGGGCAAGCTCCTAAAATTAGTACCGCTTCCTATCTCGGAGGTTGGGTGACAATATAAAGAATTCAAATCCCTTCTTCCTTGTGACCCGGCAAGAGCTGTAGGGGGAACTAAATGATCAGACGACATGATGAATTTCAACTATTCATTTATCACTATGTTCAACTCAGACACAAATACCACTCTAAATAAGATAACTTGATCTGTAAGAGCACGAAGGTGAGACTAGATGCATGGCGAGAATATGTACACTCATGCAGATTTATCTTTAAGATAACTTTATACAGAGCTTGTTTAATTAATGACCTCACTAATAATTTAACTCTCTAACATGAACTTGATTAATGATCACAGTACCTGAACTTTAGTGGTCTTCTAATCCTTGCGTTTATTTTAACACGGCTCCAACAGTTAAACTCTCTTAAAATTCCGCCTTCTCGCTTCCTACACTGTTTACGTATACGTTTCATTGCCGATTTACCACACTTCTCATCTATCCACAATTCACTTCACTTATAAATTTTTCTCACTTCACTAACTCACAAACTTGCGAATACGGAATATTTCTGTTAAACTTAATTTGCATAATCACGCTTTCTGTCTTCGTAGAAAGTTGGTTGAAAACTTTTTTTCCCCAAAAATAATTCCCCAGAAGTTACTAGAAGGAAACGTATGGATCCGTCAAAAACTATTATATTTAAACTTGAAATTTGGCAATCATATTTGTTTTGTTGTGTAGAGATCCACTAAAAAAGAGTTTTGTGGAAATACATTTTTGGGGAGGAGTTTATACGAGTGCATTGAAAGATAAAATTACTTCAATTTTATAAATTATTATTCAGAATATATATATATATATATATATATATATATCGAAGTAGGTGGATAACAGCTATTATATTTTAAATATTGAAGCCTTATGGCATTTTTTTTATTACATCGTTTAATTTAGTAAAATGGTGACTATTACTAAAAGTAAAGATTTAATCAATTTAATTCGCACACACACATAATGCGCTGGAAAGTGTTTTAATTTAAATTGAGGCAGAAAATTGGCATAACAAATATTGCCTTATAAAATTTATTTCAATTTTCGTAAAATAATAAAGTAATCCAACTGTAAAGGAATGAAAGCAAACTATGTATTTCCCATTACGAATCAATGAGTTGATATTGTGAAGATCAAAAACACTCAGGAATCTGTTACGCTACAAGGACATCCCAAAGTGAATCGAAGCTTGATCATCACAAGCACCTGTTATCCTGAAGCCCCAAAGTCTACCTCCAAATGAGTTGTTTCTTTGCACCAAGAAACTTACCGCAAGTCTCAAGGTGAAATTATTGACCGTAAACAGAGAAAATTGCTGTTCCGTTACTGAAAGACTTTTTGTGGGAGGAATCAGAGAGAAATATCTCGAATATCTAGATACTTTTCGAATTGGAACGGAAAAAGCGTTGTCAATGGCAACTTTTACTAAAATGGGATATGATTGTTGGATGGTGTGGAGTGAAATTTCACGCTGTAATATAAACATCCTGAGTATGAGGTAATTTCATTTTTCTTTCGGACTTGTGTATAGTGCAAAGAATGTATATTTGTATTCTTAAGACTATTTCGAGTTTTGGTCGTGTGCCAGAAGACATGAATAACACAAATGAAATTCCTTTAAATCCCTTCTGCAAGTCTACAATTTAGTTCATAAATAATTCCAAAATTGTATTTGTATTTTACACTATAATAAATGATTTTAGATAGTAAATTCTGATTAAGGAACTTATCTTTTAGAAAAAAGAAATTTACAAGTATTTTTGCCCAGAAAAACATCTAATCTATCTTTTGTTTGGCAACCAAAATATTTTTAAAATGTAACAGAGAGAATTTATAACTTAATGTGTAAAACATAAAACAGATATTTACATTTTTAAATAACCCAAATTATAAACAGTATCATATCAATATTTTTTTCATCAAAAATACATTTTTGAATGAAACATTTACATTGTAGGACATTTAATAGAAATTTAGTCTTACACATATATGACATTTTTTTTAATAAAAAGGTTGAATTTTCTTTAATTGATTGCTTCACAAGATTTAATCCACTTTCTCAATAACAAATTCTGAAATTTTAATCCCGAGAGAAATATAATAAATTATATTATATAGTATTTTTAATATTATTTAAATGTTTCTTTTTAATTTAAGTTTTGTACTATATCTGTATTACGGACAAACTTTTATCAATACATTTGATTTTTAATAAAATTATAGTTAAATTTTTTCTCACAAATTTAGTAAGTACTTTAAAAAATATGTTAGATTTTATTTGTATATCTATTTTTTTTTTCAGTTTACATTTTTATCTTTTAAAAAAACTAATCATTATTTAACCGTGATATCGTTGGAAATTATTTGAAATTGTACCCTGCAAATTTTTCAGGCGATTAATACCTTGACGATGTAAAGCATAATAAATTGTTAGTCGAAAAGGAGTCCTGATAATAGAATGTTAACTGAAACGTAACTGATAAATTAAATATTATATATATATATATATATATATATATATATATAATCAAAATTTCTCTACAAGAGAGATGATTCAACATGATTAATACTTAAAAGAATATCAATTGCCAGATAACAAGACAACAGAATTTAGAAGGAGATATGAAAAATTGAAATAACACAGTAAAATATAAAAGAATGGATGCTTCAGTATTATCAACATTGCTGACTTAGGACAGCTAGTATACATAAAATTTTCTTTAAAAAAATCTTTCTGTATAATATATATATATATATATATATATATATATATAATATATATATATATATGAAAATAATTTTAAGCTATTCTGCAATAATTGCTTGGAATACAACTATACAAGTAAATTCATTTTTACATATATTTCTAAGTTATCTCTCTAATTAATTCTCCTTTTTAATGTTTAAGTATTATTCTTTGTTTTTTCTCCTTCTGTTTTTTTTATTATTTTCAATTTGTTTTTGTTTGCTTTGTTTAATTACAAAAATAAAAACTATCCAAGTGGCGCCACAAATTTTTGCTTCTGGTTTTACCAATTTAACACGTCATTTTTAACGGTCATTTAACATGGTTGCTCTTGTACGTACAGATCATTTTTCCGCTCTCCTGTTGATTGCATTTTTTCATGTAAGTTTCTGTTTTATTTTTCCTTTTCAAAATTATTTTTATTTGTATTTTGTTAAGATTCATTCTCTTTCATGTTTTCTATTATTTTTTTAAAATTTTTATTTTATTTTTCTGTTGGTTGCAAATTACACGTGGTTGGTTTTAGGCTTAACTTTTCAATATGGTTATGTTTTGCTATTATGTCGAAAATTTCTGCTGAACGGGGAAGGTTGGATCCATAAAATATATTTAACCCTAATTTTGCTGGTCCTAATTCAGCAACCGCTTTAGAAATCATAATAGGTCTTCATTTTAGTCTATTGACTCTTCTGGTTTCTTACATTTTAAAGTTCTTATTCTGTTTCTTGTTATACATGCGCTTAGTTAATTCTTGTACGATAGAATTTTTCATCATTTTTTAAAGTTGTGTTTCTTGAAATCTGGTTTAAATCTTCTAGCTTTGTTAGTGATATAATTCTGTATTTTCAATTTTATTGTGTCATGTATTTTTTTCATTTTATGTTACTATATATATATATATATATATATAAACATTTTACTAAATACTGTTTAATTCAAAACTACCCAATTAATTTTATTAATATATATTTAAATAAAGAAATTCTAAATAGTAAGGATTAAATTTCCATAGTTTTAACAGGTTAATATAATAGATTTATTATTCTTCCTAGATAGTTTTAAATACCCCCGATTTCTAGTTTTAGATAAAATTACTTTTTTTAAATGTATTATAACTTTTAAATCATATTATCTTAGAGTCTCTAAGATAATAGTAGTATGTTTACAATTCTTATTTTTTTATTTCTATTCTTTTCAAACTTTTGCTAAGTGCTATTTTTCAGCCATTTCTTTGTTTTGAAATTGTATTTAGGTCCAGAATCTGGCAATAACTTGTTTATTGTACTCAGATTTAGCGCGGGCTCTGCATTTCTGTATGCAATTTTTAGGTAAGTTTATCATTTAACATTTATCTCATAATGGATTCAGATTTCCTATCCATAATTTCTAATTGGTTTTTGCTCGGTATTATTAACAGAAAAGGGGGAAGGTTGGCTGGCCAAAAAACATGTTCAACCCCTCTATTTTATACAGAGAAATTTTTTAAGAGGAATTTTTTGTATACAAGCTGTTCTAAGTCAGCAATGTTGATAATATTGTAGCATCCATTCTTTTATATTTGAAAATTTTACTTTTATTTCAATTTTTCATATCTCCTTTTAAATTCTGTTGTCTGGTTATCTTGCAATTGCAATTCTTTTAAGTATTAATCATGTTAATTCATCTCTCTCTTGTAGAGAAATTTTGATTATATATATTACTTAAATGATCAATACCAATTCAGGAAATATAAATGCACGAATGAAAATCTATAATCTATATCACCTCATTAGAATTGATATTAATTCAATGGTAAAAAATGTATATAGTATCGAATAGGTATAAATGAACCAATTTTATTTTGAATTCTCGTTTTTTCCCTCTTCTTTTTTAAATTTCATATTATGAACGTTATTATCAAGGACAAAAAATAAAAGTAAAATATTCTTAAAGATTTATTTTCGTAAAACCTTTCAATATGTTGAGAGCTTTGGTTATAATGAAATGTCGCATTCGCTTTTTATTGACAGATGGTACGCTTAGATATGTAATTAATGATATTGTACAGAAACACTATAATATTTTGTCTTTAAATACATTGATTTTATAACTCAAAAATCAATTGTACATGGAAAGCATGTAGTATTTTACGATTATTGGCGTTAGAATAAAATAAATAGTAAAGAATAAATATCAAGTTTGACTACATAAATTTTTCTTATGTATGAAAGATTTTTTTTAAAAGAACGCGTGTTAAAAGAACTCAAAAATTTGCAAATACAAAAAGCATAATTTGCAATTTTATTTATTGTTTTTCAGAAAAATTCAGGTGATAATTTATATTTCAATGTTAAGACGAAAACATTGTTAATAAAAGAAGTTTTATATAATCAAAATTAAGTCATCTGTAAATTATTTCTCTTATTTCCACTTTGCATTTTTAATTTCATTTCAGAATAAATTATAGAGCTTTTGTATGTTTTAAGACATTTTTCCAAAGTGATTTAATGTATATGTATTAGTTGAATTAAATAACCTCAAAATTAATCACTTTTTATTAAAGTATATTACCATAACTAAATAAGTAATTTAATAAAATTCTTAAAGGTTTCATTGCATTGTAGTTAAAAGTCAAAACAAATTTTAAGTATAGGAAGAAATATCTATATATTACACAAAAATTATGATTTGCTTTTTTAAGACATTTTAAGCCCAAAAGTTTGTTTTATTTTAAAAAAATTAAAAATCAAAAGCTGTAATTTTTTTCAATATATTTCGTTCATGCATTTTATCTTTCTGCTAGATATTATGATTCACATAGAATAAATACACGTTGATGAACAATTTTGCAAAAACATCTTCGTGATTCCTTAAAAGTAGATAATAAATAAGAAAAAAATTTGATTGTATTATTTGTAGTGTAAAACTTTAAATCAATTTCATTTATATTAATTATAGATAAATATTTGTAAATGTTTTAGTGTTAAACAGAAATAATGCTATATATTTGCCTTTTTAAAAAAATAGAGTACTAAAAGTAATATTAATAAAATGAAATATAATATTTATAAAACGAAATAAATCATAAAATGAAATAAAATTACTAAAAATAATGTGTGAAAGAATATTCAGTTTGCTTCAGAAAAACAAATAGCAGCACATAGAGCAAATTTTATGCTTTCATTTATGCAATAAAAATATTACTTTTGACAGTAATACATTAAATACAATTAATTAGTAAGAACCGGCAAAATATAACCTTTTATTTTGTTGCACAACAGTTATTTACGATCTATTTCTTTTCACCAAATGTTGCGTCTTCTCAAAAAACGACAACCTTGGAATTGAATACCGGTGGTTTGCGAATCTTTCAGAAGCTTGAAATATCACTTTACAGTTATCGAATATGTCTGGCTCAGAAAATTTTCACGTCCAAAGAAGTATTGTTTTTTAACCCGCTAATTATTTTCAAAGTAAAATAATTCACAAAAAAATAATGTTTCCTATTTATTCAATGTATTTGTCTTCGTTATTTACTTCTCTACAAAATTTCAAAATCGAAACATATTTCTCTAAAAATAATTCTACATTGCATCCAATAGTTTAGTTTGAACAGTTGTAAAGGGGAAAAGATAAGAATAAAAGATAAATATGTATACATGATAAAAATTTAAAAAATGCACTGATTTGAATTAGTATCGAATTGCTTAACATCTAGATGAAGAATTGCTTTTAGTGTATATTGATCCTTTTCAATAAGCATGTTTTGGTTTATGAGATAAAAATCGGGCATTTTAAATATTATATTCCATAAAAATAAAATATCTATTATTTTCTTAAATAGTGCAGACTTTTTAAACTCTTTCTTATATATTAATCATTCATAAATATAATGCTTCTTAATTTGTGCAACCTTATTTTATTTTTTCATATTTAATTAAAATTAGTTACGTTTTTTTTTTTACAGTTTATGGCATTTTATTTGTCGTCCACATCATTTTATCATTCGAAAATGTTTATACGAATTTTATATCGCAAATTTTTTAAAGATTGTTACTAAAGATATTCGATTGAAAAATATTATAAAATATATTTTTAGACGAAACTTGTGTACTTCTACAATGTTTCATGTCATTTAAATAAATTGAGTTTATCTTTAAAGAACAATGTTTTAATGCAAACTTATAAGACTTCCAAATTTATAAGACCGTTTTTTTAAAGAAGACACCTAGCATTATAGTATTTTTATAATCTATGTCTCAGTTAAGTAAAATATTCATGTCCATCGTTAAAATACAAAAAAAAAAAAAAAAAAAAAAAAAAAAAAATACAGGCATTGCAGATACTATAATGTATTCAGGTAATTTATAACTCCATTAAGCAAAATACAATTAAAAATTAACTTACCATAACTTTGGTCCATTGTGTAAATTATGCACAACATGCTAAGAAAAAATAATCCACAATATGCAATCATTGTTCGTCCAATGAATCGACAGATTGACAACAAAACTTTCACGATAAAGACAAAGTAATTGAAACTCCTTCCAAACTAAATTACATTTCACCGAAACATTTGAAGTTCCGATTAATAAAATTTATACGAAACTCTTCAACTTAAACTCTTACATGGAACAAATATATATTTTGAATTCTTTTTTTAAAAAATTTCACTCTTAGCACATTTTTATTTATGAAATAGGGCTGCAACAAATGTAAAACTTCTCTAAAAAAGTTTCAACTCCACACCAATTGATTCGACTTGGAGAGTGCTGCTGTGAACGACCATGCCGGTTACAGTTTCGGATAAGGAATGAAAGAGAGAAACTGGCAGACGACTCGGCAGAGAAGAGGGTTGTTCCATTCCGCTAGGGAACACCAGAACAGCACGCGAGACGTACTATTTAAGTGCCCAAATGTGGCAGCAGAAAAATACATTTTGGGAAAGAAATTAAAGTTCAGTGAACATCAAAGATAAATTAGATGTAGTTGATCTGGAGCCACTCTTATCTTTTGTTTCCCCTTTTGAAAGTCAGAAAGATTGGAATGCTATCTTTTTTTAATATTTCAAATGTCAGAGAACTTGAAACAAATGATTTCATTTACGGATTTTACTTTTTTAAGATCGTTAAATTGCGTTTTATACGGTGGTTTCAATAAAAACAGAGAATGTTGTATTTCATCTTAGATGCAAAGAAGTGTGATACAAAAGATGTATTTCACGTTCTTTTCTATCGAATACAGTTTTAAATATTTGATATTATGCGACACAACAAAAATATAAAAGTCATATATTGACATAAAATATTTTGGGTTTTGTAATTAATTATCTATGTTTAAACCAGTCTAAATAAATCCAAGACGTAACATTTTAGGTGCAATTAATTTCAATTTTATTAAATATATACTGTTCATGTTTCGAGCTAAAAATATTAATTTTAATTGATGTTTTTAACTTAAAACATTTCAAGTTACAAATTTTACATAATATTTCTTCTAAAAGTTTAAAAATATGAATAATATAATTATTTTAATTAATTTCATGAAATTAAAACTTATTGTTAGAAAAATTCATATATTCACCATAATTATTATTTCAATTTTAATAGCATATATGAGCATACAAAAATTATCATGAGTATCAAAGTAGGAAGAAAAACTATATAAGTTTCATTATGTATCTAACTACATATATATATTGATTTGGATTATATTTTGAATATATATTTTATACATATAATTTTATATACATATTTTATACATATAATTTTACATATATATGTATTATACATATAATTTTATATATATTTTGAATTGGAAGTAATTTTTTCACACATATTAAGGTGTATAATTAGAATATAACCTTAGTTTTGTTTTATTTAAAAATGTATTAAACAGATAAAAGAAGAACTTCTACTCTTGTTTATAAATATATATGTATATATGTGTGTATGTAATAAGAAAATAAATTTTATTAAAAAATAAATAAATGGAAATAATGTAAAAACGTCATTAATTTAAAGTAAGAAGTAAATACAAAAATGTACCTACCGTGCGATGATACCCTAGTATATTGAGTCTTTTACTTGATAGTATTAAGATGCTGCCATAGCCAATTACTATCAGAATACTACAACTAACTGTAAAACTTGTTTATAGCTGCTTAGTAAGCATGAAATGTGTACATTTTTTTTTTCTAAATTAAACCTGCAAGAATACTTGGAGATTCTTTGAATAGTTTCTGAGTAAACACAATTAAATATATATAAGTAAACATCTATTCTGAAATTTATTTTTCAGATCCCAAATAAATATCAAATTTGAATTTATATCACAGTGCTTCTTTCTTCAAACCAAATTAATCTTTAATGAATGCAAGAATAATAGTTCACCATTCAGAAAAAAATTTTGAAAATAGGATTTGTCTGTGTTTTTTCCAGTTTGAAAGGTTTTTGCAATTATTACGATGGAATTTGTTTTTATTTTCCTCTTAAAATGCATACAAACTATAATTATTAAATAGGTCTTGAAATTTGCGTATTAAATTTAATTGCGATTTTTATAGTATAATGTGATGCAAACTTAAGATAAATTTTGAATTGGAAAATATTAATTTCAATTTGCTTTGCAGGATACTTTCTATTTCTTACAGATTCTTCAGAAGTCTATAGTTAAAACTTCCTTCGCTCTTATTAATAGACTGCAATATTCAAAATGAATGCTTATTTTAAATTGAATGAAACAAATGACGTTTAACTCTGCTTATATTCGTAAATGCTAAATGCATTATAATAAATCTAAATTGTTTTATGAGATGTTAATGTAAGAAAAAATGTTTATAAGACCGAAATTGATAATCATATTTTTAAGAGCAGCACATTTTTTCAGTTATATATTCATTTTTTAAAATGTATTGTTCTAAAATTTTAAATTATATAAAAAAATATTTGCTTTTAATATAATTGATATAAAAATTTATTTAGATTAATTTAATACTAAAATAATTTTGCTTTCAACGTTTTATGTGTCAAATTTAGTAAGATTCTTTTATTTTACTTTAAGGAGCATTTATTTTCCCTAAATAAAAAAATAAAAAAATAAGTAAAAAAAATTTAAAAATTAAAAAAAAATTACTTTTTAAAATAATTTTTTGGATACGAATACAGCGAGTTTTAGGAATATTAATATCTATAAAATATCCAAATGCTCTTTAATGTGCTAGCGCACGGTTTTGCTATCTCTATTGTTTCAAGTATTAAAACATCCCCACTATATTAATATTCACTTTTTACTGAAAAATGCGAAAATTGTATTTAAAATTTACCTAAAATTTTTTTATAAGCTCAAAATATGCTTCATGTCCATCCATTCTAAAAACAATCATCTAAAATTCTGACAAGTAAATGCATCCTCTGTACATCATGTAACTATTTCTTTGATAAATGGGAAGTAGTAAATAAACCAAGATTTTTAATTTTACATCGTGTAATATATTCTGTATGTACACAATTTTGCTTTTTCTAATTACGGATAAGTATTCAAATCTGTTTTCATCCATCTTAAACATTATTCAAGAAAACCTTATTTTCCAAATCCAAGAAATTCACTATAATAATTAATTATAGTGATTTTCCTGGGAATACTATATTAATTCTTATTACTACAGTATTTTTTTAATTCTCATGATAATTTATTCCGTTTTGATACATAAAACTATTTTTTCACCAAACTAGGAAATCCTTAGCTAGAGCTATATCACAATTTAGAAACAACAATTTATTATTTTAATAATATGACATGTTAAATTTTTCAAAGTATATCAAATTAGTTGAAAATATGAACTATTAATAAACTTAATTATTAAAATGTTTGATAAGTCCAATTTTTATTCTTTAAAACTTGAATTTAAAACTTTGTTTTTAAAATTTAATATTTCAATATAATTCATCTCCAAATTTGTCATGTGTCCATAAAAGTCATTGAATAAATTTCAGGATTATGTATTTCCTGAGGTATTTTTACTTAGAGTACATACAAGAGAACTTAAAATTTGTACTTTTCCCATCAATTACAATAATTATACATATATAGATTGATTATTTATGTTTTATGTACAATTTAATATTTCATTTGAATGAAAATAAGTTGAAAAATATGCACAATTCCGATTTAAAACGAGTTCAATTTATGATAAAGCTCTTTCAGACTTCTGAGTCAGAACAGAGCTCTACCAGAAGTCAAGGAAATAATACAAATTAGCTTGACTTTATTCAATGTTTCCATAACAATACTGAACGGCCAGTTTTTATCACCACATGATAGAGTTATGTAAATGAATTGATGTGTTTCTATGTGGTAGTTAGAGGGCTAGATTGGATAGAAAAAACAAAGTGGCATTCTTCAGGCAGGGTTACATAGATGAATATGGAGGAAAAGTACAATTTGCTACTTTAGCGATTTGTGGTATGATAGAAAAAATTAATGCATCATCGAAACCACCTTACCTATGACATGTTAACGAGCAGTTGTTGTGAAATGTATTGACACTGGAATGTCATGCAAAGATTATGTCGTACCGGGCAATCGTCGCTAAATGGGAAATAATAAAACGAACAGTCCCCTGGGTTTTAAGAGAAAGCATAATGATAACACTGCAGGAATTTGAGAACACTCTTAACGAAAATTCCTCACAAAGAGAATCAACGCCTAATGTTTGGCTTACTATGTATCGTGTAGAACAATTCCACACCAAAGAAACCAATGTGCACCATCGATATCTGCAGCAAAAAAAAGGTATGCAGGCTTTAATAATTCGCTCTGGCACACAATAATTAAATGGCGGTGATAAAGAACGAACGTAAAAAAGGAGCTTGATCCAGTGAGTCTTGTTTTAAGCGACATCATGCAGATGGGCAAGCTAGAGTTAGTATGATACAGCACACAAAAGCATGTGCCTTAAATGAAATACGATAATTATAACTGCTGTAGGAAACGAAATACCTTTGGAAATGTTTTACCGATTTTTTTTATGCTCTTTATTTTATGGATATGAATAAGAATGTTCATGAGATATCACAGTTATACAGCTTTGCTAACCAAGCAATCCTGAATTGCGCATGGATTATATGAATCAGCGTTTCTCAAACTGTGGAACGTGCCCCTAGGGTGGGGTGATAACTCTTTGAGGGGGAGGCGTGAGCATATTAGAAAGACGAAAACAAAAGATTATTTTTTTAAAAAAATATTAATTTACTGAAAGTAAACAACATACAAAATACATTCTTATATAATAAGAAATAAAATGCACATAATACACTTATAAAGGTATCTGTACTGCACATTGTATTTTACAATTAATTTAACATTACTAAAGTTAAGAACAATCTTAATAATTACCAATGACCCCATAAGCTTACCATATAAAAAATTATATACAAAAATTAGCACTCCTCTTGATAATTTGTACGGTTTATAATTAATCCCTGACCTGCCTATTTAAAGCCATGCGCTCTGTTTCCCAATGCCACTGTTTTCTACGTAATCATGTGTATGGAATGTATTGGAGAGGGAGGGAAAGGAATAAATAAGCAAATTCTCTTAATTAAGTAAATCCTTCACAAACACTGACAATGTTCTTTTATTGCATTCCAAAGCCTTTACAATTATTTTATAGATAGCAATGCACAGAGAAAATATCGTACTTCGAAAAGACGTATATATACGTCAGGGGAAAATAACGCATTGACTAAGCGAGACGTTTATAAACGCCGGTGAAACTTAAGAGGTTAAAGTCGTATTGTAGCTTTTGCATCAAAGTATGGTATCCTTGAATTCAATGCATTGTTATTGTACGGAGAAAGGAAGAGAGACGAGATGAAAACTATGATTGAATATTGGGGCACGAACATTGAGGCTTGGAGAAACACTGATATGATTGGTAATGAATACGCTTAGCCGAATAATGGCCGTGGTTCAATGTCAGTACTGTGCAGAGTTGGATAAGTAACATTACAGAAACTTTATTTTATTGAGTTTACACCTACAATTATCATATATCGATCCAAAATTTTTATATGCGAGGAAGTTGAAAACGTCATTTGATATCTAGATCAACAGCAATCCTATGTTATACTGATGAATAAAGCTAGTCTTCAAGCATGACCCCAGATTTCCCAGACCTCATCAAAATTTTCTAGAGTTCTATTCTAAAAAGAACAAAAACTATATTAAAAACAAAAATCGCACCAGAAGACATTGAGAAAGTGTGGTCTTAAGAAAATGATCATAGTTTTCATTCTGAAGAAAAGTAAAAATTTTAAAAAGAGAAAAGTCAAAGAACAGTTTTCAATTAACTTGTAAGCAATTTATTTTAAACAGTCATAAGCCATATATTCAAGTAAAATTCAAAGTGATAAATTCAAATTAAAATAAGTATTCTAATTTGATAAATATCTGTAATATCCAAAGTAAAGATATATAGCTAGTGAGATGTAAAAAACTGTTAAAAAAGACACTCTATCGAACTCTTCGACTTCGCTGTCGCACTCTTCGGATTTATATGTACTCTCAGAAGAATTCTTTATTGAAAAAAAGCAAACATTCCTTTAAAAATTTTAGAATCATGTGCAAGAATCTCTCCAAACCACAAAATACTTAAACAAATTAAAATGACAATCATAAGTCTAAATCCATGAATGAACATTAAACACAAGCAAATGAGCCAAATATTTTTCATCACAGTTACGCCCAATACTTATTCGCATAGTTTCAATCAGTAATATTCCTTAAAAATACTTAAAAGGGCAATCTCCTTTAATATTCATTGGTATTTCGAATTTTGTTATCCTCTTACTATAAAGTTTAATTATTTTAACTTAAATTTATGTATGTAACTACATTTTAGATGAAATAAAATTATTTTATTAATAAATTGGGGGTGGGTAATTTAATGTTTAATTTTCTAATTTGCTACCTATAATACACATCAATGCTATCTGTTTGGAGAGGTTTATTGATTGCTTTAATGAGATTCAAATATTAATGATAAAATTTAAAACGAGAAGAAAATCAACTATTTTACTAAAGCCAAATAAATCATATATAGTTAATAATATAAAAATATTTGTCAATAATATAACGATTTTCGTAAAAAATTTAAATATAAATTAGCTTAAGTAATGCTAGCAGCAACCTCGAGATGAATCATTAATATATTTATATAACCTCATTAAAATTAATATAATTGTCTTTAAAACTAGTTTAATAATCATATTTATAATACTTTCTTCTGAGTATAATAATGTAAAATATCTTTTAGGGGTATATTTTGATGAAATTTTTGCTAAGAAATATAATTAAATGTCAGACACATAACTTCAAAGAGAGATATAAAATACTTTTCGTTGATATAAATTTATTTCTAATGCATAGTTTATTATCCAAATTCTACATTTTTAGACGAAAATTACCTTCCGAATAACATAAATTATGACTGTTATATTTTCCTCGAATCCCCTACATTTTTTATATAGAGGAAATATCAGCAGAATTTATTTTTTAAAATTGGTATTAGTCATACCAATTGCATTTCGTGTTAAAATACATAATGTTTGGAAACTCAAGGGAATGGGGAAAAATTATAGGGGAAAAAACCATTCTAAAGGGAAAAAACCATTTTAAAGGGGAAAAAAGCATGTTTTTATGTTTTAAAAAAGTTCTTAAAGGTCTGAATTAAAATCCATGATATATTGATCTTTTTATAATAACTTTTGTTAAAGAATGAAATTTATTAAGTTTAGTGCCTAGTGACATTCTCTAAAAAAATTCCATACATCTGCAAAATCATCCCCTAATTTAATCTAAAAGATAGTGATAAAAGGCTCAATATGTTTATACGACTATTAATAATAATAAAAAATTGGAATGAAGAAACCATATGAAGGTTTTAAAGTGAATAGTTTAGAAATAAAAAGATTCACTTTGGGTTTACAAACGAGTGTGTTTTAAATATATACTATAGAATACTACTCTATAGAATGACTTATACACTGCTGTTTGTATAAAATGCAACACCATGAAGGAATGATCCGAATTAAATGAAATTTGCATCAAATATCAATTATAGGATGTTACGTAAAATAGTAAAGCTTTAGAGCCACCACGCTTGAGTGGCATGCGAAGTGCTCTCCCAACTGATGCTGAAAGCGTATAAATAGAGCTGTAGCGGGAATTTGAAAATAGGTAATGATTATTTGTTAGAGGTGAACGTTCAGTGAGACCTAAGTATGCTTTCATGACGAAATAAAGAGAAATTCTGACAACTTACGGATTTTGAACGGGGGAGGATTGTCGACCTTCGAGAAGGAGCATTTTTCTATCGCGCAAAAGAAGCTAGTGTGCAGCAGAACAGTTCCACAGTGAACGACGGAAGGTGACGTCAGCGCACGGCAATTTATGTGAATGACCGTACAGTGAATGACCGTACAGCTTCCTTAATGCAGTTGGCAGCACGTTGGTCTCTGGCTACAGGTGTACCAATGTCGGCTTCGTCAACGTACCGTAGTTTGCTTGCAAGGGTACCCCCCCTCACGGCAAACCATCGACGGCAGCAACTGCAATGGGCTCGTGAGCACAGAGCCTGGCAACCTGATTAGCACCAAGTTGTCTTTTCAGATGAATAACGCTTCAATTTGTTGGGCAATGATGGTCGCATACATGTTAGACGCTATTACGGTGAACGATGATTTTCGGAGTGCGTTTTTGAACGACTTAGTAACCTAACATCCGGAATTATGGTTTGGGGCGTGATTTCGAATCATGGACGATCCAATTTGCTACGAATTGAGTGTAATCACAATATCAACAGGTAAATCTACGAAGTGCTAAAGCCCAAAGTCGTTCCCTTCCTTCCAGGCATCCCTAGAGCTATCTTACAGCAGGATAGTGCTCGCTCACATGTTGCAAAGACTCTTCTAGGTTTCTGTTCAGCCCAACACATTCAACTTTTTCCTTGGCTTGCTTATTCGCTGGATATGTTTTCTATTGAGAACGTGTGCAAATTGGTTGGTCTCTCTCGGTATTCGCATCCTGCAGCTTCAAAAGACAAATTTTTGCTGCGCATACAGGCAATATGGAATTATCTTCCACAAGCAGACACTCAAAATCTGTTAATCTGTTTGACTCCATGCCATGCCGTATAGCTGCACTTATTGAAGCGCATGGTAGTTACACCTAATACTGATTTCTCACACATAATATTGTTTTTTTGCTTTGAAAATTCCGTCCTTTATTTTTACTAATACAAGTCTTTTGTGCATTAAATTTCATTTAATTCTGATGATTCTTTTATGATGTTGCATTTTTTACAAACAGCAGTATATAATACACTTCCATGACAATGTAAATGGGTAAAAGAATATTAACTATGTTTTAAAATGTGTTGATGCTGAGAAATTTGATAAATGAAAACACATTATTAAGATTAAATTCAGGACTTTTATTTAAATGCTAACAAAAAATTTTCTTATTAGCAATTAAGATTGATTAAATTTGGATATCGCAGTAGAAAAAGTGATTTATGTACTTTTACAGATTAGTTTCGAGTAACTGGAAATATTGTTTTGTTTGAAGTAAATCAACTGAAGAGTCAGAATTATCTTGAACATAAAATTAGGCGATTCATTAAAAATCATTCGGATTACAATTAAAAAATTAATTACTTGAAACTGCGGTTTATCTGCATCATTTGAAAGAAAAAAAATAAGAATAAATTATGAATAATTTTACTTAGTAATGAAGTAATATGAGATAAAATAAGAATAAATTATTTAGTTATTAGCTATTTTTGGTCATTGTTCTCTCCAGTTTTACGAATAATTTGCTTAAAAAACATAGAACTTTCATTCTATTTTTTTAAATGATTAGAATAAGATTTGTAAATTATTTTTGTTTTGTTTTGTTTTTCAGCCTATTTAATATAGTATTTCATTTTATTTATATGTGAATGAGTTAAAAACGCCCAGAGGTAAAAGAAATTCCTTCGACAGAAAACATTGAAATTATACAGGGTGGGAAAAATAAAAGTGACTCGTACTCGTAGATTAGATTGGGCGTGAATATAACCCCCATACCAAGTGATCGAAATCAATTAAGATCTTAATGTGAGCTGTGTCAGTGAAAGTTGATATGAGTGGTTATGTGAATTCACAAAAATGTCAAAATAATGCCTTGTTCTAGAAATTAAAAGGTCAACATATCATAAAACCATGCTCCCTTACATGATCGGAATGTTGGTGTTTGGTGTACAGTGTCTGCAAGCCGCATTACTGGTGACATTTTCTTTCAACGACAGTAAAAATTCGGAGTGTTACATTTCCAATGCTTTGAATTCATTTGTGGCAGCGTTAGCTGAGGAGGAAAAACCATACAGTTGCTTCCAATAGAAAGATGATTTGCCCATACATCTCGCCGAACCATTGATTCCATTTACACAATAATAGCCCTTGACAGAGTTGTTAGCAGATATCAGTCTGATCTCGGGCCTAGATGGATAACAGGTCACCTGATCTGTCAGTGTACGATTACTTTTTTCATGGAGAAACCTCTCGTCTCAGGTCTATCACAATAACCCTCATGGTCTTCAAGAACTGCTTTAGAACTTTTATGATGAGATTACTTCAATTCCAACTGTGAGCCCATCTTTAATCTGCCTTCCGCATTTTTTGCCCAGGTCTCAAATGTACCAAGAGATGAATGATGGTCATTTTTAACATCTGCTATAAGCATGTTAGTGAACTATCTCCTTTTCTCCACCATATTTCTTTATAACATCGAACTGTTTTCCAGTCTACTTTTACTTGCTCCATTCTGTATAACTGAAGCGCAGTAATGGAAATAGTCAATGATTTAAATCCGAGATTAAATTACATAAAATGAAAAATTAAATTTTTATTTGCCTATTGTTGAATAATCAGACAATTTAGAAAATTTAAATAGGAAGTTCGATGTTATATTTATATATATATATATATATATATATATATATATAATTTTATTTAATCAAAACTATGTAATTTTACACAATTCCATAAATAAAAAAATCCAAAATATAACCTTTTTTTTAAATATGCTCTACATCACACTTGACAAGATTTAATTTTTGATATATTTTTATGTCTTTTGCAAAGAATAATTTATATTTATTTTTATTTGTGGTATTTTTAATTTCAAGTATTATGGTGTAGGATATAAATTTTTATGTTATATTAAATATTAAATTTAGAAAATTTCCTTTTATTGTTCAAAAAGTTAATTTTAACATGGTTAAATAATTAACTATATTAATAATTACTGTGGCATTAATTTCGCAGTGGCTTTCTGTTACTACGAAATTTGCTATTTTAGCATTAATTTTCACTACTTTTCTACATTTCAACAATAACAAAGAATGCAGGTGCTTTGTTAGATAAATTTTAATTAAAATTCCTTATTTTTCTTGCAATTTTAGTTAATTCCGTACAAATATCTTTGAAAGAAAATTTCAAGATTGAATGGGCGGCATCGGTAGGATAGTGGCTGCAGTTATATGTTCGTGGCCGACGTGCTAAGAGCTCAAGCTCTAGTGCCTCTGAAGACCTGACGTGTAGAAGAATTGTTGCAAGATAAATGTGTCATACTTTAAATTTCTTAAGTGGTGTGGATGTTTGGAGAGTTGGGTACCAGCTCAGGTGTCGTCAACGTAACTTGACCGTGTTTTAAAATAACGCGGACGTCACCAGTAGCCTTCGTATTTCTTTATACTGTGACGTTAATAAAAACTCATTCGCACAAAACTGAATGTAAGGCCTTTTATTCAATTACGAATTAATAAATCTGATCAGAAAAACTCATTTTGGTGTTTTTCTCATTTTTCCAATGAAATTCTATGATCCGCATCGAATGTTAAACTTAAGTTTCACAATCCTATAATAGTAAATTAAGGTAAAAATTTGAGTTTTTATAATTAATTACTTTTCTCA
This sequence comes from Trichonephila clavata, assembly GCA_019973975.1. Lineage (NCBI taxonomy): Eukaryota > Metazoa > Arthropoda > Arachnida > Araneae > Nephilidae > Trichonephila > Trichonephila clavata. Next base: position 31,384 of record BMAO01014294.1, read on the forward strand.
TTCATATTTCCATAAAATTAAAGTTATCTGTGTATACGTGGATTATCTTGAAGCATGGAAAGAATAATATGCAGTTTGATTTATCATGCATATCATTAAAATTTTAAAACAAATGCTGTAGTTTTGAGTGAAACCTGATTTTCATGAAAAAGTGCCAACAGCAAGGTTTTTAACGTCAAATGTAATTCTTAGGAATCGATTTTAAAATATAAGATCAAAATGCATCTTATGTTTTGGCTCTTTTACAGTAAACAACAGCACTTAATCCCTGGGGAAAGCTTATCAGCATTTGTTTTTGTCTCTTTCAATTTTTGGTTAGTTTTAAAAGTGTTATTTTTAGTTAAACTTGTTTAATGTTTTGATAAATGTAAAACATTATTCTAACTACCATAATGCTAAAGAAACAAAATGTGAAAGAAATTCTTAACAAAATGAAGTCTTGCCAAGAAAAGTGAAGTAAAAAATGAAGTCTGAATAAAAAAAAAATAAAAAAATCGATTTCGGGAATTTCGAGTTAGAGAAGTTTCTACATGATAAGAACTTTGTTAATCTTTTATTTTGTAGGCAATCCTTTATTTTGGAAGAAATTAGATATAAAATGTGCTAGTTGCTCAAAAGATATATATTATAAATACACCAATATTTTTTCTATATCTAAAAGTTATTTAAGTTATCAAATAAGTAGTTGGATATTGGTAGGCCATGTACACACAATTTTCGTCCAATCCAGATGCAAAAAGATAGCTCTTAGCAATGAATCTTAAGTATAAATAAATATCAACTTAATCTATTAAAACAGCTAACTGTTTTAGTTGTATGCCAGATTATGAGAGCATATATCGATGCAAACAAATTAAACTATGATAAAAAAGGACAATACTATTAATATGCAAAAACTTCTAGTAGAACTAAACATAAATTAATTATTTTATATTCGGATCTGGGCATCTAGCTGTAGAAGTGTTTTTGAAGTTTCAATACCTTTACTAAAAGATAACACAAGTTATCAACATCTTGATTCAGTTCTCTGAATCTTTACCTGTCAATTAAGCCAGCAATAAAAATATATAGTCTTGCCAAATTACTATAAAGATGACTAAAAACTGATTAAAAAGAAAAACCAATGCATTTTTTATAACTCTAATTTTTATCTACCTAATCTTTTTTTTTAAAAAAAAATTTATTTTATGTTCTATTTCACAGAAAAGTATTTATATATGCTTTTCGACTTACCGTCCAGAAATCTCTGGCTATTTAAAGGGACCAAAGATTTGCTTTTTCCCCCTCAAATCTCAAAACAAGACACAATACAAACATCTAATATTTTAATTAAAAGTTAAAAATTTTCGAAATTATTTAAGCGAAATATCAACATGAACGAAATATCACCATAAGTATCGTAAAGCTATGTATAAATTTCTCAATAAGTGTTTGTATATGATGCTAAGGAACATAATCTTAAGTGCTTAAGTCAGCGTTTCACAAACTTTAGGGCGCGCCCCCCTTGGAAGGTGTGATAACCCTACAAGGGCGGTGCGAGCATATCGAAAATAAAAGTTCCAAAAAAATTAATTTGCTAGAATGAGTTAAAGCAAAATATTTTCTGACATGGTAAAAAATACACATTCAAACTCTTATAATTTATATATATCATCTGGCAATATTACGTCATCTCTACTTCAAGCTATCTTTGATCCATAACAAAAAAAACATTTTGTGTTTGATTTGCTGTAATTCAATGATGAGAGATTTTTTTTATTACGTTTTCTTTTTAAATCAAAAATACTACTCTTTTAGAGAAAAAACAAAACCCAGACTCAGAGAAAATTGTAGGCAGATAAAACATTCATCACTGTCATTTAGGGAACGTGTAAATAATATATTTCTGTTGCGCTTTAATCCATGTGAAAGAGTTTTATGATATTTCGAAAAGCACAGTTGATTGAAGAATTATTTCGTTAAGATTTATTTTTTATGAATATGCTGAAACATATAAGGCATAATGAAAAACGTCTGAAACAGTTTCTTTTTGGAACTAACATCCATATTTTTGTATTGAATACACTTTTAATCAGGTAGTGTTAGCGCGAGGCGCAAAGTAATCCCAGGCTTACGAAATCGTTAATTCCGGGAAAACTGTTTATTTTTTACCAATGACCTTGACAGTATCCTCCAATATGACAGTCTTCAGATAAACTAAAATGAATTTGTCACATATTTCCCTCTTTTTTGAGAGTGGCAAACGTTTCTTTACAATCTTAAGGTTTTTGTTCAGTTTTATTAGATTCTTTCTCAAGTTATCAAAGAAAAATTGAAAAGTCATTAAAATTAGATAAGTATACTTTCTCTTAATTAAATTATTCGCTAGAATCATGATTTCTATCGTGTACATTACAATAGTTATAAAAAAAGGTTTGAGGAGACTCAGTCACCCCACATGACCATTAATGTTAGGATCGGTTACGCGCCTGCACCCGGGTTAAAACATTTTGAAGACTCCTCGCTTTAAATACTAAAAAAAAATAACACAATCATTCTTCATAGAATTTTACATTATTTTTCCTTCTTTTACAATACTTCTAAATGCTAATTCTCTGAGGCTTAAAATTACAGTTCATTTTACCAAAGAGTTGCAGTCCATAGACTGCAACTGTGGCAAAATTGTCTCCAAACATGGTTTTCACGATCTCAGTTGCTACTAGCAAAATAAGCTCTCATCGCCAGTAGTGTGAGGCTTTTTATATCTGCCTATTTTGTGTGATATTTTGTAAGATGCAAGTAAAGCTTTTTCATTCACAAAAACTTTTTTTTTAAATGATTTTTGTTTTTCATGTAATTTTAATTTTAATTCAAAGAACTCTTGAGGCTTGTTAAAAGTACTCTCCATGAAGCGTTTCCAAAGGTCTTTTAAGTTTATTAGTTCAAGTTTATTACATACTGTCTACTACCAATACATTTTTGAACAAATAACTCACGGAGGCTTTTATTCTCCATTTACTTCAGTAGTGATAATTCGAAAACTTTAAACATTTTTGAGAGTTTTTACTTGATTTAATTTTCGGAACTGTGCACTTGCTGATGCCTTATCGTCGAATGTTCCCTTATGACTTAAAAGTTTTTCCATATTTTTGTTAATCTACTGCCGTAAATATTTAATATTGTGAATTACATCTTAAGTGCAAATTATAAAATGTACAATAGATTCGGTAGCTGTGGAAGTATCGACTCTAACAAGACTAACTGGAATTCTATGAGGTACAACATTTTTAGATGTTTTGCCAAGACGCCCGATAAGTTAGCTGCCTAAACTCACGCAGACGTTTGCGAGAATGCTAGATGTGCTGGATATGATAGAGAGCAACATAGTCCATAGACTATTTTTCTAGTGACATTTCTACATTTAGAAATGGAAGATAAAGGAAATATATATTTAATTAAATGTCATTTTGCAATCTGCTTCCATTTAAAAATTAGTGAAAGGAAAATAAATAACAGAATAATTATCCTATTACTTAAAAGTAATTTGCTTAAAATATATATTATTTAAAAGTAACAATTACAAAATTTAATACTTATCTTGTTAATTTGTTCGGTTTATAATTAAGTTCGTATTGTAGCTTTAGCGCCAAATGTATTATTATTGAATTCAATACATTATTATTGTATAAGGGGGTGGCGATAAAAATTATGATTGAAAATTGGGTCGCCAATATTGAAAGTTTGAGAAGCACTGGCTTAAGTTGTTCCTTGGCAAATATAATTAATCAATTAAATAAATAACTTATTGAATGAAATTAAAAAATGCATAAGGAACGTTTTTAATGCAGTCTCCATTATTAAAAGGATAAAAATATAAATTATAGCTTAAATTAAGGCCTGGGAATAACGTGAATTTATTTATAAAAATATTTCAACTTAAAGCACATAATTTAACTTTTGGACATAAAACCGATTAATGCGGCAATACATATAAATTTTGCTGATTGAAAGCTGCAATTTTTAAGAAAAATAATAATAAAAAGAAGGATTTAACTAGTTTTATAAAATAACGGCCTTCTCTCTTTTGGTTTCAAAACATAAAATTCTAAGAAATACTAGAGATAAAAACTCTGACTCCATCGTTAACAAAAAGCTTACATCTTGAAAAATGCATTGATAAATATTTTCCGAGTCTGTTCAACTTATATATATAAGTTAAACAATAAACCAATTATAAGCAAGATACTGACACCTGAATGCTAATACAAGGGGTGTTTAGATAAAAAGGTTTTAATGTCAGAACAAAGTCCATGTATTTACCTATGACGATGTGAAATAACGTAGTGAGACATATAACCATGCGAATGGAGTCTCTAACGAGTATTGGGACATGCGCAGGAGAGATAATTTATTAAGAGCAACGCCCAAATGAAGTCACAGTGCATGTGAAGAGATGATGGCGTTCATCTTATAAAATTTAACGATTGAGGAGCAGCGAAGCGTCATCCAACTTATGTTAGCAATAGAACCGACCACAATTCATTGTTGTGGAGAGTGTGGTTCTGCTCCATAATAACGAGTCTCCAAATGTCCCCAGGATATCACTCGTAGAACAGAACAAAATCAAGTGGGAGTAGCCTCACCATCCACTCTACAGCCCGGACATGTCACCCAGCGATTTCCATCTTTTTGGCACCCTGAAAAAGCATCTGAAAGGGAAACGCTCCAACAAGAACGACGAACTCAAGGACGCTGTGAAAGACTGGGCCTCGAAACGGCCACAGAAATTCTGCGAACAAGGAATCCTTCTGCTTGTTAATCAAAGGAATCCGTTGTGCTTAGGCATATGGAGCATAATTTGTATAAAGTCTTCATTTATACCAACAGTGTCGTTCTGAACCTTTTCATTTGAACAACCTTTGTGTAAAGTAAATTCCCATAAATAACACACACACTTACAAATGAAAATTATAGAAACAATTTTATAAAGTAGCTATAAAACTGATATTATTAACTTAAACTTATATTACAGCTTTAATATCAAAGATGATTGTTTGTTTTTTATGTACTATAACAAAAATGTACTAGTAATAAATAATTTGTATTCGTTCTATAAATTACACTGCATACATCTATGATCTGAGAAGGGATGATTTTGAATGTAGATAAATATTTATTTCATGTTTATTAATATCAGAATCTTAAATAACAAGAAGCAATTAATTTTATAAAATTCAGTATTGGTTTGTAAAGATAAAATTACTTGTGACAAGCCTTCAATTTGTTGATAATAATCACAATTATAATATCAGTCATTATTTTGTAAACCTAGCCTACTAAGATAACTAAAAGTTTCATAATTTAAAAAAAATTAAGTAATTTTTTTGGAGTGAATAAAATATCTGGATAAAATTACCATAAGAAAAGAAAATAATTCTATTTCGGAAAGACATATATATTTTATAGGAAGTGATGCAATTAGGAATTTGATCAAAGCCCTACGCCAGCGTTTCTCAAACTGTGGGGCGTGCTCCCCTAAGAGGATGGGCTAATTCTACGAGGAGGGCGTGAGCACATTGAAAAATCGATAACTAAAGATTATTTTAAAAAATTATCAATTTACTGAAAGTAAGCAATCAAAATACATTCTGACATAATAAAAAATAAAATACACATTTACACTGACATAATACACTTATAATGCATCAGTGCTTCACAATGCATTTTGTAAATAATCTAAAGTACTAAGTTAAGAACAAGTTTTATAATTACCAGTAACCCCATGGGCTTGTCATACATAAAATTATATACAAAAACTAACACTTTTTTCTTGATAATTCCAGGGTTTATAATTAATCCCTTAAACGCCGATTAAAAGTTACGCGATTCGTTCCCCAATGCCTTCTTTTCCCACGTACGTAAGCGTTTATAATGTTATTACTGGGGGGGGGAGAGAAAAGGGATAAATGAAGAAATCCTTTGAAATATCTATAGGTAACGTCTTCGCAAACACTGTCTAGGTCATTTAATGTCATTCCAAATCCTTCGGTATAATTTTATGCATAGCAGTGCACAAAAAAGATCGTACTTCGGAAAGACGTAAATATACGTCAGGGACAATTAATGGTTTTGTTGAACGAGACGTTTATGTATGCCGGTGGCACTTAAGGAAAAATCATATTGTAGCTTTTGTGTCAAAGTATAGTACTATTAAATTCAATACATTGTTATTTGTATGGATGAGGGGCGCACGATGAAAATTATGGTTGTGTGCGAATATTGGGTTGCAAATATTGAAAGTTTGAGCATCACTGCCCTAAGTGGTATGATCAATTCACAGAAGATGTTAAACTAAAACTCCTTGGGTCATTTTCCTGAAGAAAGTAAAGGGTTTGATCAAACCTCTGAAACGATTATATCTGAATGAGAGAGAGAGAGAAACAAGTCAGAGAACTAGCGCAGCTCTATTTTTGATTGTTATCACTCCCCTTTAACTGTTCCGCACTCCCCTCCAACATCCATACCAACAAGCACCCTAACATTATGCCAGGAAGGTTGCGAACATTTTTATTATTGTTTTCTATGTTTCGGCGCATTTTTGATGTGTAACATCTTTCCTCTCGATTGCTGGATATTTGTGGGAGTGATTTCGTGAAAAGGGACGGAAATGCGTAACAGGAAGTTAGGGAAGCGCGCTATTCAGTGAAGTTCTATTTTTTCCTCCTTCATTCGGGAGGAGCTCCCCCCTATCTCCCATCCCCTGCGGTCTAGGTCATGGGATCTTTGTTTTTGTTTTCTCACTTTAGGATCAGAGAAGAAGCTAAGTCCTTTAGGCAGAGACGTGGTTACACAATGACGCACGTGTTTGGATACCTGACTTCGATTGCTGCGTACAATTTAAACGACCGGGACGCAGAGCAGCTGGTGTTGCGATATATCGTAAACAGAACGACTCACATGTTGTGGCTTGACATATGGATATTACTTATCGTCAAACAAATGGACTGGGTATTGTTAGTCAAGATATTGAGGACATATGTGCGGCAGAATGCTTATTTGAAAATGGACAAACAGTGATTTCGGTGGTCGTATACATTTCTCTGAATCAAACGGTTCAAAAAATTAAAGATTTCCTGCATTTTTTTACTTTTTACCATATACCGAAGGTGGTTCTGCTCTTTTTTTAAAAAAACTATCACTGGCTTCCCATGATTTTTGAGTGGTGATTTTAAAGTTAACTTCAGTTTCCTAGTAGCCGAGCCACTCATAGCTGTTTTGAATGATGAACTCAACCTCGAAATGAACACAAATCGAAATGTTTCGACAACTAACAGTGGTACTGTTTCGCCCATCCTGTATAGTGGTTAGTGACACTGACTGCTGTGGCGCAGGACCTGGGTTCGAATCCTGGAGAAGGCATGGATGTCTGTAAATGTATAGTGCCTTCGCGGCATGGGGTACTCTAAATAGCCGTCGAGGCGCTAGTCCTCTCGTGAGTTTGTTGGAAGGAGAAAAGAGGTGGGTGGCCCCTGACCACCCCTAGGGTGTTCTCCCTCAATAATGGGGTGGAACCGAGCCAAAACGTACTGTCACCTGCACTGCATGGTGCTCAAAGCTACGGCTAACGACAGGCGTACAATCTAGCCCTTATGCCATGATGAATTTCGTGGGCCTCGATCTGACTACGTCAGACAGGTGGCATTAGACACAACAACAGTGGTACTGTTATTGACGCTATTTTTCAACGGTGTTTAAATACTTGGAAAACACAAGCATATGAGTCATATTTTAGTTATCATAAATTATCATTACCGCTCTTCCCAAATTGAACAAGAATAATTATTTTGATAAAAAAATTGCATTACTCCTTGTGTTAATTAAATAAAATTTTCTTTAAAGATATAATTATTCCATAGAAAATTATTTCCAATCATACTCGTTTCATTTTTTTCAGGATTTAAGCTGCTATTGCGAATTTACCACGATAACATGTCAGATGTTACACATCATATGCTACTACTGTAAGGCTCGTTTCTTTTTTTTTTTTAATCTTTCCTCCCTAAAAATGAGTTCAGATACAGAAAAATCTAACCAAATTTGTATCAAAAGAACTTTTTAATGAAAATTTAAGACTTTTTAGAAGAAAGGGAATTCCTTTTGTGGAATCACGACTACTTAAAAATGCAACGCCCGTGTAAACAGCATATTATGAGAAAAAAACAAGATGTTATATGCAAATAGGTACTAAAAATCTAATTTTTAAAAGAATTTCCTAACCCGATTCACTTGTAAAAATAATATAAACGGAAATTTTTTATGACATAATTCGGGAAACACATCAATCAATCTTCTACAGTGGAAGAGATAAAAATCTGTATGCAAGCACATTACTTGCTGCTTATTACTTCTAAAGAGAACATAAGTAAGTGTAATAAATTTTATTGGATTATTTTAGAGATATCTCATTTTTGGTGCAAACATTATTGCTAAAATTTCCTTCTTGAAAAACATATTTAAAATATTCTTATAAGTTAAAATACATTATACCATCGTCTTCAATTATTATTTCTTTTTTCTTCACAATGGCCTCAACATGCAACATCTAAGAAGCACCTTTCAAAATAGTCGGATACTTTAAGAAAGGTGAACCTATTTCTCATCTAATAAATAAAATTGAGTGATACATTTGAAACGTGAAAGATTCTGTAAATTAAGAAAAAATAAGCTGCATAAATTTAAAAATGATTTATGCGCTTTTTCAGAGTAAGAGAACAAGATAACTAATAACTTTTTCTTCTAAAGTTATTAAAAATTGACAGTATATTTTCTGATTCCACCCAATAATGTAAACATGCAACTGCCATACCTTATTTATTTTCAAGACATATTCTTTTATAAACATCACTCACAGGTTGTAATTTGTTAACACCTTTTCCAATAAGGAAGAAGACTAAACAAAAATACCATGCTCTTCAATATTTAAGAAATAAAATAGGACTGATATTTTAGATATATATTGTTTATGAAATTAGTACCATTTCGTAGATCTTTCTAGAAGTTATTTTTCAGAGGTATTTGCTGCGCACCAAAATATCTCAATTATTGTTTTTCCATAAAATGTGTTCTGGGATACTTTTTTTCAAATTAAAGACGAATTTTATGTTTTTTATCTGTGCTTGATTTTCCTTTTCTTTCTTTTTTTTAATTGGTGAACATTTTGCTCAAAAGTAGTTTAAAAGTTAAATAAAATATTTTTGAAAATATTTTGTATTTAACATTTCCATGCGTGACTAACAGAATACATGCCGTTTACGTAAGAAGTTAATCGTTATTCATGTAAAAGCATAAAAAATATTTGGTGTAACATATATATGTTCGTTTAATTTTCTTAAAAAGGAAGAAAAAAGTATGAATCAAAATTACGTTAAAACCTTTAATTTCTTGAAAAACCATAAAAAAATACAAAAAATTATCAAATATAAATGAAATACTTTCATACATAAAAGCTAAATAAATATAAATTATTTCCATAATAAAGATATAAAATACACACACATATTTAATACTAAATTTATAATAACTATTACGTGTAAATTAAAATTTCAACAAAATAAATTTTAAAAAATTACTTTTTATTTAGACTTATCTTTAATTTTGCAAAAAAATTTAATGTAAATTTTAAATAATTATCTATTTTCATTTTAGAAATTTTTCGCTTTGACGATATTAATATGACGTACGGAAGTTAAGAATCAATAGTTTAAGAAAGACTAATAATAAATAAACTTCCTTTTTTTCACGAGAATAATTTTCTTGGCACATTTTTGTCAATAAATACATACTTATTTTCAATTGCACATGAATACAGAAATCAGAAAGTAAAATAATTCTTTATGGAACCTAAATCCTAACGTAAAATATTAGTAAAGATATTTTTTGTTAGAAGTGGAAAA